>JANTPZ010131006.1:0-14475 GCA_025593235.1 Vachellia pachyceras
CCACAGGTTCCATATTACAGGAGTGAAGTTCTTCCCCTCCTAAAGCAGCACAAAGTGGTCTATTTTACTCATACTGATTCCAGGCTTGCTAACAATGGAATTTCTAAGTCCATACAAAAACTGAGATGCCGGGCCAATTACAGAGCATTGAAATATTCAGCACCAATAGAAGAACATGGTAACACATTGGTATCTAGAATGCGACAGGATGGAAATCATTATCTTGCACTTCATTTGAGGCAAGTAGAGAATCTAATACTTTCACAGTTTAGACAATTGTTGACATTGGATCTCTTTCTTTCTTCATTCACTCCACCTTTTCTCCTCCCTCAGTCTTCCCTTATTTTTTCTTGCAATTTCCATGCATGTTGATGAGCCTGAGTGCACCTATATTCTGCTAAGTTTGTTTGACCATCCATCATTACAAAAATCTGAAATAATGTTTTCATTTCACGGATAGGGATGTTTCTCTTGAATCTACGTGATTTACAATAAAATCATAAAGCATCATCAACCTAAAAGTTGTTCGCGTTTTATTTTTTTTCAAAAAATTTATCCCATCCAAAATTTAAGGCTTCAACCTACAAGTATTAATGCCCTGATAAAAACAAATTATATTGACTGGGGATTATTTAAATCTCGGGAAAGGTAGACTTCTGATCATATGGAGTGGTGATTGTCCGTGCTCATTGCTTGAAATCTTGAATTGTTGGCCTGCTTGAATAATAAATTACTTTCGACAAAGTCAAATGATGTTGAACTGCTCCCATAATCCTGCCTTTGGCCAGTCAATGAAGTCATTGATTCATGTGCATGTAGTAGCTCTTCATCGATCTATATTTCTGTACTTTTTTATTAAAGGCCCTATTGTGAGGGCCTGCCATAGTATGGATGGAAGCGCTTTTGTGGTTTTGAATTTCTGTTTGAGATCAATGTGAATTTTTAATATGGAGGATCAGTAGGGAGGAGAGGGATTGGACTGGGTCCAACGTTGTTCTAGAGGTTACCTGTAACATCCCCAGAGCCCTCCCTTGTAGATATTGTCCCTGTTGCAAATAGAGTAGGGTTTTGTTTCCCTGGGTTTCTACAATAACCTAGAAAACGCGTCTTCAAGGGGAAGGTATCCACACCCTTATAAGGAGTGTTTTGTTCCCCTTCCCAACCAATGTGGGATTTCACATCCACCCCTCCATAGGGGCCCATCGTCCTTGCTGGCACACTGACCAGAGGCCTGGCTCTGATACCATTTGTAACATCCCCAGAGCCCTCCCTTGTAGATATTGTCCCTGTTGCAAACAGAGCAGGGTTTTGTTTCCCTGGGTTTCTACAATAACCCAGAAAACGCATCTATAAGGGGAAGGTATTCTTACCCTTATAAGGAGTGTTTTGTTCCCCTTCCCAACCAATGTGGGACTTCACATTACCGAACTCCTCTCTTGCTAGGATATACTAGTTCCCTTGCATTTTGTGTTCTGATTTTCTCTTTTATCTTCTCAGTTGAATCTGTAAGAGCAAAAGAGCGCATTCTCCAGTGTTTTCTAGAACTCTGTTGTTCATTTTAAGAATGAAGTCCTACACAGGTTGTGTCTCAAGCAATGCAATCCCTTCTCCCCTGTAAATATATGCAACAAGTTAGTGCATTTGCTCTATACGCTCTTGTATGAGGGAAAAGAGGGGTATTTCAGAATTTAGCACAAGTTTGTCATTTTTTTTGGTTTAGATTGGCTATGCATGTTACACATTGATTGAGTCTGGGGCCTCTCCCGCTATCTTGGCTTCTTGCTATTCATTGCATACATAAATTATCAGCATATCAAACCATAGTTTATGTTCCTTCCAAGAATTTGAAGAATCACGTTATCTGCCCTGTTTTAGATATGAGAAGGATATGCTTGCATTTACGGGATGCAGTCACAATTTGACTGCAGAAGAAGATGAAGAACTGAAGAAGATGCGATATGAAGTCAGCCACTGGAAGGAGAAAGAGATTAATGGTACGGAGAGGCGATTGCTTGGAGGATGTCCATTAACTCCAAGGGAAACTTCCCTGTTGCTTAAAGCAATGGGTTTTCCATCCAGCACTAGGATTTATCTTGTGGCCGGGGAAGCATATGGAAGAGGAAGTATGAGACATCTTGAGGATGATTTCCCAAACATTTTCTCACACTCCTCTCTGTCTACTGAGCAAGAGCTGAAACCTTTCAAGAATCATCAAAACATGTTGGCTGGCATAGACTATGTTGTTGCCCTTCAGAGTGATGTGTTTCTTTATACTTATGATGGAAATATGGCAAAGGCGGTTCAAGGTCATAGGCGCTTTGAGAACTTCAAGAAGACCATCAATCCTGACAAGTAATAGATTGTGGCTCCATTACCTGTATTTTTAGCATAACTGATTCGCAATATTCTATATAGTTCTGTGGGAAACTGACACTACTATTGGCATTATAGCTGATGTATTTTCTTGGCTGTTGCAGGATGAATTTGGTTAAACTTGTCGATCAGCTTGATGAAGGGAAAATTTCTTGGCAGAAGTTCAGCTCCAAGGTGAAGAAGCTTCATGAAGACCGAATTGGGGCTCCATATCTTAGAAAGCCTGGAGAATTTCCAAAACTGGAGGAAAGTTTTTATGCAAATCCTGTGTCAGATTGTGTATGTGAAGCAAATTAAGGTATGGAAAGACTCGAACAATGATCATTGTTGTCTGAAAAGAGCCGGATAAGACGATTGCATTGATAGCCTGCTGAATCCGATAGCAACATGAACGTTCAAAAGTTGGGAGTTATCTGGTAAGGTGCCATGGACTGCCCTATCTGTTGAAGCTGAGATCCATCCATACAAGGGACCAAGGGAGTAAAAATTAGTGGCCTAACAGGTCAAGTATACCACTGTTCTTAACATACACACCGAGTCAAAACATTTTTTTCCCTAACCGCGCTTGAATCAAGGCTTTATTATGCCTTTCAGCTCATTTTTTCTAATTATATTTTATATGATAGCGATTGATGTTAAGACGGATATGTTATACCATAAAATAGCAATAAGAAAATATTGTGATTTATTTAGCTTCTGAAGACATGCTGTTTTCCTTCTGATGCCTTACCCATTATCTAGCTTCATCTTGTGATGATGTTAGGTCTGAGTAACAGACTGAGTAAGGTCTTAAATTTAAAATTTAGCAAAAAAAAAGGTCTTAAATTTGAATTTCATTAATTGGAAAATATACCATATTAAGAGACTTTTCTCTCAACTGAAAGTTGACCGTACTCGAGTTGGAATTAGTCAACAGTATTTAATGCTAAATGTGACACGAGAGAAATTTCAACATTTCTATATTGATCACGAAATTCAGTAAAGTTATCGTTCTAAAATATAATATTGGTGACAGAAGAAAGATTTCTTATATTGCGATACATGTAATATTCTACCATTTTCATTTTTCTTTCTCCTTTTATATTAGACAATAATAGATATTGCGAACCCAGATGAATTTTTCAAACATGTAATGTAGTTAATATTTGAAAATTTGAAATTAAGTTGAATATTTAATATAATGAATTAGGGAAATAGATACTTCCATTAATTCCATAAAGTATAAGCATGTCTCATGGATAATTTTATTTTTTTTGGTGAACAGGCACATTGGGCCTTTGGCCCCCCGAAACCCCCCGGTATTCGGTGCCTTTTCCTGAATCCCTTGCCTTCTTTCAACTGGATCAGGTAACCTAGGGCAACCGATTAATCTGGAGCGGGGAATACTTAGGCGCACCCCTTTAAGGTGCTTTACACCAAGGGTAGGTATCTCCTCCCCTTAAACGCGGCTCCAGAGATCGAACTTTCAACCCCTGGGGAAATGACAGCTGCCTTGACCGTTGCACTCCAACGCTCGGTGGTATGTCTCATGGATAATTAGTAACCTCTATCAGGCGCCGTTTGCTTTCTAATCACAAGAAATATCCAATGAAGTCTTTATTACACTGATCCTCTTCGATCATCAACAGTCTCGCTCAAAAAGCAAACATGTTCATCAGCAACAAAAAACGGTGAAGCAGCCACCGAGCTGCCATATTGTTTAATGCACGGAGAAGCGTTGCTAAATTATCTGAATTTGGAGTTAGCACCACTGAATAAATAGAAACCTTTCATCGAGCAGAGTATTTTACATGGGCAAGATAAACGCTAAAACAGATCTGCAAACAACATTTCAAAGTTTAAACCTCCCTAAAATCAAGAGGGGATGCAAAAACATTATAATTGTATGATAGATTCAACAAGGTCTTGAAGAGGGGCGAGCTCTGCTTTATCGATCAATCGGAATTCCTGGAGAAGGCAGATTTAGGACATGAGAACACAAAAGAGAAATAAACAGTGCAAGTTCGAACTTTTATGGTCTTTCACTTACCCAGGTAAACAAAACAAAATGCTTGAAGCATGTATTCAGATGAGCTTCTTCCTTCAAACTCACTATCTTTTGAAAATGTGAGTGATATATGTGAGCATATACACGGAACAATCGCTTGAAAATTGTCTTAACAACATCTCCAAAATTGTTGGGAAAGGGAGCGCCTGGAGCAATATGCAACAGTGCATGAATTATTAATAATAATAACGGACAGAAAAATCAATCAAGTTGCTTCTGCTTCGTACCCAGTTTTTGAGGAAAAATTGCTTCATCATCTAGTTGAGATTCGATCCAATCCATCAGATACTCAACATACTTTGGAGCAGATACCTCTATTGGCTTCCTAATTGTAACGCCATCAGCCCATCTATACTCGTATCTGTAGAATTTAAATTAGATTAAATACTTGCCTCCTGGATGATGTAAACGTTGATCATTATGAACTAAAAATTCAACTTATACATATAAGTTAAGAAAAGTCTGGAAGATAGCCAAACAAAGACTACAAAACAAAGAAAAACTGACAGAACAAGTGAAACAGGGTGGTCTAAACGAAAGGCTCCCATTCTTCCATTTGGAAGAGTTCTACCTTTGTCAAATCCCTATCCTTAGGCTAATCAGGACAATCACTGTAGCTTGTACTTAGGAGGAGAGTACTATTTAAAGTTCACCACCAACAGTCTCAAACATGTTGAGTAAGAATGAAATTTCTCACAGAATCCATTCCTCCATCGCTTAGACAAGGTAAAGGGAGGTTTGTACGTAAACGTCCAGCGAATATTTAGGTGCAGTCTTTTAGACACCATGTACTCTCGAGCACTATGAAGTTCTACTTATTGATTGACAAAACAGCCCCAACTTTAATATGTCAATCTCTTTTTGATGTCAGCCTTCATCACAATGGTTGAAGCTACTAGCAAAAAGCTATGTTTAGGCGAGATTTATTGATCTTTGTGGTGCATATACTAAAACCACGTATTAGGATTACCTATTATAAGAGGCTATATACAGCTAGAGTGACTGCTGTTAATATCTTGCCAACATGCCAAAAATAGTAGACAGAAAAGAAGGGAGATGCAAATAGAATAGCCACTTAGATCTATGTGCAAGAAAAATAAGGAGAGTTTGGCTGACGGATCAAATACTTTGGTCCTGCAGTCATTGTTGGACAGTTGCTTGGGGTGCAGAATTCTGTAAGAGTGCCATAAAGGATATTCACTTGATTAAAGAAATCCACAGCTGCACAGAGAAGGGACACCAAAGTGAAAGTTTTACAAGCAATTTATGAATAATTCGAACTTTAAAACTTGCAGCATTATTTGCCTGAAACTCAATCAACTAGAGGTTCTTACTGTTTACAGCCAACCACTCATTAATATCTTCACCGGGAGGCAGTTTTACAGCTTCCCTCAAGTTTCCACTGCCCAATGTGGCATCAATATGCTTTTGTAGTTGAGCACCCTGCATTTCAAGAAATAAAATGCACGAGACAGAACGACAAACAAATTGAAAATGTTTTCACAAAACAGTAGCGGGAAAGAATCCAGCAACCACAGAAGAAGAAGAAGAAATAAAAATTAAGGAGAACCGACCTTGCTTCCAGATGGAGCACTCTTTTTTGGACGAAAAGTTTTAGCATTTCTGCAAAGATCAAAGCGATAGCAATCACTAACAGTGAAAAACAAAACTGTGAACCAAGATTCTGACATAAACACGTAAGACAAACATTACTGATATGTTTTAAGCTAATTACAGTAAAACCCCTACACTCTAATCATCTGTCATTCCCACATTCAGCATACATGTGAAACACCTATGATGGTAGCACTTCCATATATATATACACATGCATAACAAATAGACATCCATTAACATATTTTCACTACCGTAAACTTGAGGTGGTTTGAAAGAATCCTCCTCCTCACAATCGTCATGTCATAATTTAACATGGACAATCAATGAAAAAAACCCGTACTTGCAGAAGCAGGTAAAAATCATCCAAAAAAAAAATATCGTAGCATACCCAGAACGATCAGAAATGAAAAACTTGCAGTCATCACAACATTAACCACCAACAGTATGTAACATAACCATAAAATAAAAACATGGCTAAAAGGTAGAGAGATAGAATCGGCATCGACACAAGACTTAACTCATCCAACCAATATTTGGGTTGAAAAAAGTGTTCAACGCCAATCAGCTTGGAACAAGTTAGATCAAAATACCCAAATCTAATACCAATATTACAATCACTTTTTAAAGCATATTATGATTTTATTTTTTTAACTTTTGCATAATTCAAACGAAAAATCATGTTAACATTTTAAAATAAAGAGAATCAGCGTGTAGTTGAATCAATACAACAATAATGAGTTTAGCATACAATTTACGTAATTGAAGAGCAAGGTAAATCATGATTTCATATAATGTTGAAATTAAACAAAAACTACTTTATATGAAAAACTAATTATGTTTCTGTTGTAAACCCTTCACAGTGGACTTTTTTTTTTGCCATATGATTATATTAACCTAATCAAATTGAAAAGACTTGGCTTTTGAACAAATGGGTGGAACCGTGGAAGTCACAATTTCATGGGTTGGGTTGTGCTTGAAAGGATTAATGGCCATGCACATCCCTTCCAGAAAGAACCTCAGAAATGAATGTCTGAAAGGAAGTGGGAAATATCATCTCTCAATATCAGTAAACACCCAATTAGAAATACTAACATGCGTTAAATTTCAAAATTGATTGTCTGTTGACTCTGCTCCAATGAATTCCTAATAACCGTCTCCCGGGGAGACAGGCTCACATTGCTCTTTCACAAAACAGTCATCAAACTGGATCAAGAAATTTGACAGCCAATATCTAATCATTCTACTTAAGAGAATCGAAAATAAATTAATGCAGCAGCGCAAAAAGATAACACTACGTGAAACAAGACGATTATGGACATCAAGAGATCGATGACAGTTCCTCGATCAAAATCCCAGATCATCTTCGAGAAAACTGACCGTTGTGTTAAACAGAAAAAAGTAGTTGAAGGGTTACCTGCTTCCCAGACCGAAGAGACTCATGGCGCCCAAATCCGAAGTCTCTGTCTCTCTGGAAGATGGAAAGGCCCAAAACAAAAGCCAAAATTCGGAGGAAAGAAATGAACGTTATATATATATAGACGTAAGACAGACACAGATTTGCTTGACATCACAATATTGCCAGACTGTCATCTCCCTCCGTCACTCTCTCTCTTCTCTCTCTGCCCTGTGAGGAAGAGATACACATAGAGAGAGAGAGAGGGGCAAGGCCTTCGCCAACCTGCATGACATGCTTACCTGGATGATTCTCCGTATTTTTACCATTCTGTTTCTGCTTCCCCTTTATTTATTCCTTTATTTATTTTTTAAAAAAATTTTAATCCCTAATCGAACTATAGAAAAAAAAATAAAACAAAAGTTAACTCTCCAAATTTAATAGTAGTAATAATTATTGGCAAAGAGCTAGTCCAACTAAAATTTCAATCACGAGACAAGTGTTCATCCATACTACTTCAAATAAAATTAATTGTAATATGCGAATATTTGTCACTGGTTAAATATAAGTAGTGACAATCAATCTTCTGCTTCTAATTATAATAATTATAAATTAAATAAATTAATTTAAAGAAAATGATCGATATAAATACTTTAAAATAATGTATTTAGTTTTCTTAACTTTTCACTTTTCAAAAGTTGATAAATTTTTATACTTAGTAACATGGTAGTAGTAATTTCTAAAAATATTATTTGTTTGTGCCTCAACATTTTAAATATAGTTGGTCACAATAATTAAAATGCAATTTTTTTCCGAAAAATAACTCTTAAAATGTGTAGTTTATATTTCTCGGAATATAGAGCTATCTATCGCTATTCCTTCAACATCAGTAGGTGGGCAATTTTCATTTAGATATTTTCTTTAGAGAATTGGACACGTCTTAAAAAAAAGGCTTACTAATTATTCTTTAAGATATACAGCTTAGCTTAAAAAATCATATAGCATAGAGATTTGACGGATTATACCTGTTTGAAATAAAAATAGATAAAACGGATAAGAGAATTAAAAAAAAAAAGAATTGCTGGCCTTTCCTTCATGGGAATAAAATATTGAGAAATTTACCATCAGATTTCAAATAACTCAATTAATGAATAAAAGGTCTTAAAGATTGATAAAATTACCATCGGATCACAATAGTAATTGGTTCGGTTGTTATTAATAGCTAGTGAGGTTGTTAATGATAACTGCTAAGGAATTAATAACAAAAAGGTACCAAGAATTTGTCATGCAGTTGTCATTAACAAATTCAAAAGTTATATTAACAACCTCAGCGGGTTAGGATCTAATGGTAATTTTTTTTTTTCAATTTTTAGTATTTTTTATTCATTGAATGAGTTATTTGATATCTGATGGTAAATTTTCTTTTTAATAAACTATAATCTGTCTGACTCATCATCAATGAGCCATGTTTAGGATCGTGGATAGAATGAAGAGATAAGTGAAAATTGGGCACGTGTTTGGGGACTCAAACTAGCAAATTTGGGAAAGAACATGTGCGAGGATGTAGAATATGGGATTGGCTCGTTTCTTCTGTGACAACAAGGGGTACCCCAAAAAAATATTTATTTTATTTTAAACTAACCTTACTCTGCCATCAGATTTCTTTACCTCTCTCATGTAAAAAAATGTTAAGCCTTGGACGAGCAATAATATAATCTGAAAAATGGGAAACTCCGAGATAACATAATCATGGATTTTCTCCACATAATATATATCCCCCCGCTTATATTATATACTAGTTATATTATTTTCTTTATACCGTTCATTTCATTCGTAATCAACGAATACACCAAAGGATTGGAGTTAAAAGAGAAAATGAAGCTCTAAATAAAACTACTTAATGTGTTGGTGAACACAATTGATCATACAGTACTGAGTCGGAGTACGTGAATATCAAAGAAAGTATGCAATTGAACGTGATTTTTTTATTAACAAAGTTTTGGAAAAATGTTTGAACAATACTTTTAAAATTGTAAAATGGCAAATCAGGGTTTTAAATTTCTATAATCTCAAATCAGAATGCTTAATCAAATATGGATTTCAAAATGTTAGTGAAAATAATATTTTCTATGAATATCAAATAAAAGACGCAAGGAAGGAGGATGCTGGATCAAATGGGATGAAATTTTTGGATGAATAGTGATGTCATCCTTGATTCATTTGAATGAGAGTTAGGATGAAAGCATTATTCATTCAAATGAACAATGTTCTTATTCGGGTGAAACACTTTCATCCGAATGAGATTACTATTCATTTGAAAATGAACAACACTTTCATTCAGATGAGGAGTGTCTCATCCGGACGAGATACTCTCATCCTCAACTCATCTGGATGAGAGTATATCATCGAGATGAGACACTCCTCATTTTAATGAAAGCATTGTTTGTGAAAGTTGAGGATAAGAGCACTGTTCATCCGAATGAATACTACTCTCATTTGGATGAGGAGTACTTCATCCAAATAAGAACATTGTTCATCCGAAATTTTTTTCAACGTCCTTCTTCCTCAGAGGCAACTTCGTATTTTCATTAATATTTTGAAATCCATATTTGGTCCAGCACGATGGTTTGAGATTATAGAAATTTAAAACCTTGATTTATCCTTTTACAATTTTAAAAGTCTTTTCCTAATATTTTCATGAACTTTTTTTTATATAAATCTGGTTATTCATAAAATATAATGAGGTCCGTGTAATGCATGCAATCAGCCTCATTATGCATAAGAATTTGTTAATGTTGCTATATTACTCTCTTCTTTGATACAAGTCCACCTATAGAATAAATATTTTTGTATTTAATTTTGACCTTGTTTAATTCTTGTAAAAAAGCTAAAAATAAGAGATATGTGTAAATAATTTGTAAATGCAAAGAGAAAGAGCTGTAAAAATCGTAAATTTGAAAATGTCAATAGTTTAATATAAGTTTAATGATTTAACTATTATTTATTAATTGTGAAAATTACAGCCGATGTTACCCCTTTGTGTACATAATAGAGAGAATCACTATGAACTTCTAAAGAATAGATTTAATATTGAAAAATTCCAATGATGAGTGGGCAACATAAGTCTGTTGTAAATTTCTACGCTGTACTTTGTTAATGGACTTGTAAATAGTAAAACCCATTTAATGAAACCATCTGTTTGATTAGCCATACAAAATATAGGTGATATTCTACAAGAACTTTCTGTCCCATTGTATAAATGAGGTGGATAATAATTAATATTTATTTTTCAATTTTTGTTATGCAATTAATGCTTATATAATGCCACTATCCCATTTCCCCTCTCTATTAACGTTGTGGCTAAAGTTAAATTTTTTTTTAATTTAAAACATATTTAACAAGTTAATTGCTCTCCTTAGTGATATGAAACAAAGTAATTTGTATTTTACATCAAATCAATAGAGTATTTTCCCTCCTCAATGTAGGGGTTAAACATGAAGACTTTTGGGGGTGTCATCTACTTCTCAGTTTTGGAGCCTTTTTCCAAAATGTTTTGTGTATTTATTTGAATTTTCAATTCTACGTAAAATAAATGATACTTTAATATCATATAGATAAAAAATGGTTGTGTTTCAATTTGTTTAAGATTTTTTAAAGATAGACACGTTGAAAAAAAGTTACTCCAGAGTATCTGTCTTTAAAAAATCATAAAAAATTAAAAATAAAACCATTTTTAAACAATAAATGTTACTCATTTGATGTAAAATTCAATTATTTATAGAAATAAAATGCATCCAAGAATAACCCAAAATTGAGGCACGATGCCCGTTCCCAAATTTTAGCTAGTGGATACACACGGAGCTAATTTAGTTATGTATAAAAAATATATATTATTTACTCAAAATACCATATTTAATTATTTACGTTAACAGAACTAACTGCTCAATATACTAAGTTTGTTTAGAAAAAAAATTTTTGAACGATACACGTAAATTAAGATAAAAAATATTTTAAAATCTGTTAAAAATATCTTAAAATCCGTAAAAAAATATCAATATCTATAAAATAATATCAAAATCTGTAAACTTATCTATTCGAGTACATTCCAAACACACACTACATGGGAAGAAACTTGGTTGCGGATAACGAGTCCAAATTCCCCGCTTGCATTCCAAACATAAATCGTTCAAAGTATTGGGCCCCTAGATCCGACGGTTGTTATTCCTTTCCTCTTTCACTTATATCTTCCCTTCCGGAACCGGTTTCAGTGCATCTCCCTCCGCTATGCGTCCCGTCCTCATCCTCTTTTTTAATATTATTATATATTTTAATATATTATTAATAATTAATATAATTATAATAATTAATATATTTAAAATATATTTAAATAATATATTTATATATTTAATATTTTAAATTTATTCTATTTTATTATAATAATTAATATATTTAAAATTTATTTATATAATATATTTATATATTTAATATTTTAAATTTATTCTATTTTATTATAATAATTAATATATTTAAAATTTATTTATATAATATATTTATATATTTAATATTTTAAATTTATTCTATTTTATTTATTTTTTATGTATATGGACATCGTGTTGGGGTTAGATCTTTTGGCTCAGCAAGGCAGACAGAATCATCTTTTATCTTCTGTTTCTAGACAGAATGATAATATTCCATGGAAAAACACGTTTGTTGATGTGCCTGCTGACTCTCATACTGGAGCTTACCCTGCAACACAAATTGACAGCATGTTAATTCCATTTGACCAGATGGTTATCCATGGGGAGCAAATTTCACAGTTTTAGAGGAAACGGAAGGTATTTGAAGATCCTATTGTTGTATGATTAATCACTATAGAATTGTATCTCAAGTATTTTTTTAATATCTACTTGCAGAATGGAGAGGCTAGAATTTTTTTAAGTATTACAAAAATATTAAAAAATTCAATAATTCATAAATAAAAAATAAATAAAATAGAATAAATTTTAAATATTAAATATATAAATATATTTTAAATATATTAATTATTAATAATATATTAAAATATATAATAACATTAAAAAGAGGATGAGGACGGGATGCATAGCGGAGGGAGATGCACTGACACTGGTTCCCTTCCGCAATCGTCTCACACAATCAAAATTCAATAACGATTCGTTTCCGATAAGGGATACTTTTTCCTGACATACAACCAATCCTCACTCTCCACGTGGCATCATTCTTGATGCCGGTTCTAACCATAACACACCCTCCTTCCACTGTTCTATCTCGAACCCCTACGCAATTCCTCGCTGCGTTCTCAGTCACACACAAATTCAAAGCTTTTATTCCAAACGGCGTCGTCGTTTTCAACCTCGACGAAGTGTTAAGTAGTAGTGGTAACTTCAATGCCATGCTCAGGAGGAGATAAGAGTGATAACTAATGATAGTGCCTTAAACCCCCAGGAGAATTCCCGTGTTTTCTGGAACAATGGAGTGTGTTGCTGCTCGGAACTTCACGGCAATGACGGTTTCTTTTGGCTCATCTTCAAGGGCGAGTAGGAAGGAGCTTTTGAGAAGACCAACCTCCTTCTCTGGGCATGGCTGTTGGTGCCGTTCACGTTGTCTGCGTGTGGAAGCTCGTGCGGGGAGTGAGAGTTTGGTGGCTGTTGATGAGAATTTCGCTGATGAGGAAGATTATATCAAGGCCGGCGGGTCTGAACTTGTTTTCGTCCAAATGCAGCAGAACAAATCCATGGATAAACAGTCCAGGCTTGTGGATAAGGTTTGACTGATCTTTTAAAAGCTCTGTTTCATGGATTTTGATCATTATTTGATAGGATTTTTTAATCTTGTACGTTGGATAGGAGTTTCCTGTTTTCTGCATTTGCGCTCTCTTCGATGTCAAGTATGAACAAATGAGCTTGTAACAGTGGGTATTCATTATGAAGTATTTGACATAGGGTTCTGCTTTCTGTCGTTTGCCCTGACATCTTCCGAAGCTCCTTGTAAACTATATATGCCTTTCTTTTTGTTGGGTTTTAGTTTCGGATTTTCAACTAGATTCCACCATCATTATCTTTTGCTCTTCAGTGATATTTGCGATAGTATGATTCCACTATTTTTGTTCTGTTTGAGAAGCAGTTACTATTATTTTTAGGATATCTTGGTATTTTGATTAGTCTTCATTTCCGTGAACATTTGCTAAAGTGCAACATCAAGAAATGCAACAAAAAAAAAAAAATCCTTGCTTACCATGGATAAAAAAAATGACGTGAGACTTCTTTTGGCGTTATTTTAAATGTTGCCAAGCACGAACATGTATCGTGCTGATAATTGGGGTTATTTTGAAGGAAAAGGTGGCTTCCCTACTCCAGTTATTTGGGTTTTGACACCGGTTTACAAACATAATTTCTTTTGGGACCTTTGTTCACTTTCTGAAATCCCATATATTGCAGTTAAAACCAATCTCTATTGGAGATGATATAATGGATCTTGTAGTTATTGGTTGTGGTCCAGCTGGTCTTGCTTTGGCTGCAGAGTCTGCCAAGTTAGGGATAAAAGTTGGACTTATTGGTCCAGATCTTCCTTTTACAAATAATTATGGCGTGTGGGAGGATGAATTTAAAGGTATTGTTCTTGCTCCTTCACTTCACTCTGCTGATATTGTTTTTGCATCTTTTTTTTTCTTTTTTTGTGTTAAGTTCTAATGTCTTCTGGGAATTGGGTAACAAAAGTTATAAATCAGCCAAAAGAATTTGGTGGATGTTTATGTGTTGACAAACTTGTCGTGATGTTTGTTACCGTCCTGTTTTTAGAAAGCAAATTGCCATTGTGAATTTTTTTCATATTCATTGAATTGAATAGTGGGAGAAAGCTTATTGTCGTCATCATTTAATTGATACATCGGCTTAATCCAGAGGCATTCTGTAAGCTGTTTTCTGATGGGTAGTGAATTCAGAGTTTTCTTCATAATTTTTTATTTGGGCATTATGCCCTGAAAAATAATATATATACACATCTTTTTGACAAAAGAATGAATTCACTT
>JANTPZ010131007.1:0-58551 GCA_025593235.1 Vachellia pachyceras
TACAATTAAGCAGTGATTTTATTATCCTTAATTCCTCTTTACTATTCTGGTGGCAGTTAGTAAATTGGAAGTTTGGAAAATATTTTGTGGCAATTCGATGTGGCTCGGTTGTTGGATTAAAGCTTAATTATAATTCTTTAATTTATTATTTTAACTCTCATATCTATTGAAGTGATGATTGCCCATGTTGTTGAGTTGGAGGATTGATTATTATCATCGTTTATTCGTGTGTTTCATTTTCATTTCTTTTATCAAAATTCATTTCAATTATTTTTATTAAAAAACCAAAAAAGAAGTATTTTAATTTCAGTTTAAGTTACTCGCATTAATTATTAGGAATTAATTTCATTTTTCGGTCCCTCAAAGTGAACACGACCCGGATTGATACTATATTACATTAATTCGGTTAAATTATTTTTGACGCGGATCTAAGGCGACTAAGGATCCGCTTGTCTGTTAACCCAGATATCCAAACAAGTGTATCCGAATAAGGTAGCCCATTGAATTTTCTTTGTAAACAGCTTCCCCGCCTCAGTACTAAGGTTCCATCTGATCCAATCTGTCCCTTGTAAGGAAGAGAAGACAACCCATTTTGAGGGATGAACAATAGATAGCCATCTCATGAGTATTCTGGCAATCACTCAATAGGTGTATGGAGTCTTCATCCTGAGGGCACATAAAAGGGCATGCTGCAGAAGCTTCAATCCCGTTTTCCACTCTGAGTTGTGTGGTGTGCGCTCTGCCGTGGGCGAATAGCCACATGAAAGCCTTCATCTTCTCCGGTACTTCCCATTTCCATAGTTTTCTCCATATGCTATCTTCTTGTTGGTGGATACCTGTAAAAAGAAAATGATATGCAGAATTAACAGAAAAGCGACCATCAGAGGATAGTCTCCAAATGTATAAATCATCTCCTCTCTCCTTACGGGGTAGGTGGGCACTTATGATGCAATCAATAGTATGAGGGTGGAACTAGGTTCTTAGCTTCTGCACATCCCACTCTCCATTCACATTAATGTAATCAGCTACCCTTTCTTTTGTGTCAATCATTTCTTCAGCGCCCGGGAATAGTTTTTATATTAGGGAAGAGGGAATAGTTTTATACTTAGGGAAGAAGGAATAGTTTTTATACTAGGGAAGAAGGAATAGTTTTACACATTTCTTTAGCTCACTTTTATACTAGGGAAGAAGGAATAGTTTTTATAATCACGAGGTGCTTTTTTTTGGGATCACTTATGCAGTAAGCCGATTCAGATATCTGGTAGGGGGTGTTTGGGAACCCCAAAATTATTTTAAAAACACTTTTATATAAGTTGAGATAAAACTCATTTGATATACTTACTTAAAACTCTGTAAAATTATTTAAAATAATTTAATACTTAATTGACCATTTAGTTTTTCTAATTGACTCTTTCAATATTTATAATTTTTGACCGTTTCTAACTTTACTATAAGTTTTTCAATTTTTAATTGTTTCAAATTTATTGTTCCACTTTTGCAACGAATCTTCCAATTTACATTTACAGTCGAATCTATTAATTTTTGTGACTAATTTTCTGTTTATACAAGTTTCTGAATTTTTAAATTGTTCTGCAACTGATGTGCAAAACAGGATTCCAAAACTATTATGGCTACTCTACATCATCTGTTGATCTGCAGTTTTTACAATTAAATATTGACATTTTTACAGTGAGAAATTATCCACGGTACCCAAGTAAAAAGAAATTAAATATTCATATCTTAAAATTTATTTAATATTATAACTTACAAGATATTTAATATTTATAAACTTTACCTGTAAATACAAAGTTTGGTTTGTAAATATTTAATTCCTAAGATATATTGGTGTTAAATAAAACTTACAGACACACACACATAAATTTTAGGTTAATAGTTAATACAATTATTTTCAATTTTTATTTTGATCCCTATAGTTTTAAATCTTAGCTTTGGGACCAAAACCAATAACATCAAACTACAGGACCAACACAAAACTTTGATCAAACTTAAATATCAACAATAACATCAACCTTTAGTTTTTTGAGAATACTAATTGAGAAGGGACGGAGGGAGAAGTTAGGGAGTAATTGAGCAATTTAACAACCCTAGGTATTTCTAATTTCTAAACCAATAAAATAATGAATGCTATTTGGCCAACACATCGTTAAAAAAAAAGTTGGCGACTACTAAGAACGTGAAGTTTAGGACATTCCCATTCCCGTTCGCATTGAACAGAGCACAAATGAGCTGGTTCTCTCAAAGCACCAAAGTATTTCTCTAGTTTTTTTATAAGATATATTAATTTTCTATTTTCACAACTGTCCAATGGCAGTTTCATGTACTCGTACCCTTAATTTCTTTTATATGATATATTAATTTTCTTTTTTCACAACCGTCCAATGGCAGTCTCATCTATTTATTCTTCTATTTATTCCTGACTCCAATAGAATATCATAACAATTAGTACGTGTTAGGGGACAAACATTATATTAAAAAGAATTTATTATATTGTACATTTACACTGCAGCAACATTAAAAAAGAATCATCCTGAACAAGTCTCGGATTCTCCTTTGTTGGGAAAATTCTAACGTTACCTGCTAAATGAAATGAAATATAATCTAGTTTATGAAGCAGGGATAAATCCAGCATAAGCTTATGCTGGCAAATGGCGGCAGGCAAAGTTGATCTTCTACAAAAGTCAGTTCCAAATGAAGGGGCTTCTAAATTGGGTTGCCACGGCATTTGAAAGAAACTTGACTAGATTTTCTCTCTCAACTTTCTTCTCCTTCTTAAGTTCAAGGTGGCGAACCTGGAATTGAAAAATGAAAACAACCATAATTAGTTAATAGTACATTTTCTTAGGATCGAATTGCATACTTCGTGCATGAATACGGGCCAATATGCTGATTTGCTTGACAAGTGATGAACTTAGTAGCTGATTAATTTTAGTTTGGTTGACTCAATCGAAATTAGTTGAATTAAAAGAAAATGTTTGAACTCAAACCAAATGTGGTCGAACTTGAATTAAAATCAATTTGCAGTGTAGAGGGGCCCTTATACCTTACGTGATATTCGGTGCAACTTGCAAGCTTTTCAAAGGGAAGAGGCAGAGAAAATGCTGGGAATAATTTTAGCAAATATTTCCAATCTTGCTGAACGCAAAGTTCTAAACAGAAACGTGTTCATTTTGAAAATCAGAAATACACGGATTTCATTGAAAAAGAAAATGCACCGCGGGTTGTAATTATGCTAAATCAGTTATTGGGAATTTCTGCGACCGAAACAGGGATGATAGAAAGAAGGATGCTAAATCAGTTATTAGGAATTTCTGCGACCGAAACAGAGATGATAGAAAGAAGGATGACGGCCAATAATTTCAGGCCTCATTCCCAAAAGTCTCGTGTCGGTGACTAACAAATGTTCCACATTGATCTCTTTTGCTTTCCAATCTGACATGCATATAATTCACACATTCAGAAACTCTTAATAGCCATATCAATTTTCATGACACTCTTGTCGAATGTCATTATTGGTCATCCTTAATATTTTCCCCACCGGATCTTTTCACAACTCTCCCAAAATTATTGTATTTCAATATAAAACGATGACCTAATTCAACTTAAAAAGGACAGCTAATTAATGCCCGAACAGGGGAGGATGTAGATGAGCGGAAGAGTATATATACTATTAAATTGTAAAGCCAAGAGAAAAACACTCAGGAAGACGATTTCCAAAAACATCATGCGTTACCTTTACAGAATCTGTCTGGTCTGTGATGATAACAAGACATTTGATATCATGTTCATTAGCATACTCGTACTGCTCTGTGAGACTTGGATCAGGGGTTGGAACAAATTCAGCCTGCTCACACAGGGACCAATAAGCAAGAAGCTAAAGAAAAAACAACTTAATTTCGCAAACTAAGTTCCTTGTATTTCTCAACCTTAAAGTCTTTCTCCCATAATTCAGCCACTAGTTCCATGCGTTCTATTAGCAGACCACCACCTCCTCTTGAACAAACAAGAATATTGGTGCTGGCTTCATTTCTGAAACAGTTGAGCAAGTGAAGCATGTGCATGTGTTTTTATATACAAAACAAATGATAACTTGAATCATAATGAATTTGTAAGAAGTTAAAATGGCTATATCAAATTCAGCGCTAAAGCACACTCACTTAATGGGCTTAAAATCTACCAGACAGTTCTGAATTATTGTCTCTAGGGCAAGGCTGGCTCCTACACCACTGGGAGGATTTGCTTTCTGGGTAAATCAAAGAGAGCAGTTTATCAGCACCGAACCACAGGCAAGTAAAAATTTATCATTTATGAAAAATAGACACTGCAACTTTTGGCATATAATAAACTTGAGAATTTTTACCAGACTGTTTTTCATTGATGATACAAAGGATCAACTATACAAAACAAGACCCACAAGAAATTAGGAAAACAGCAGTGAAATACACCACCGACCTGAGCAAAACAGCACACTCAAACTCACAGACGCACTGAAGTACACCACAAATTAAAAGGAGAAAATGGTGGAGAAAGACTATCTTCCTCCACCACCAACCTGGCTTTCGAGAGGTCAGTCCTCTCCTCACTACACTGTTTTCAAAACAAGTCCTGTTTCTATCCATGGTGCCCCATCAGTTAAAAAGAAGTCCAAAAGCAACCAACACAATCCCCAAAATAACTTTTAACAAGCTACAGGTCTAAAGCACCCCTATAGCCACTCTAATCCTCAGCTTCTTTCTCCAAAATGGTGGGAGTCTCAAAGTCAGCGCCTTGACCCCCAGAAAGTATCTTTCCTTTTGCTTGCATCTTCCTATGTTTCTTCTTATAGATCAGGCCAGCTAAGAGGGTTCTATCAATATTGAATTGGATCTATACCATTACATGGAAATTGACAAACATGTGATACCTCTCTAGTTTCTTTTAGCAGATAGACACTGGGGTGACCCATCTCAAGTGCGAAAGCATAAGATCATAATTCTTAAAGACCTAGATATACATTGCTTTAACATGGAATACTCACCCCAGAGAAGTAATAGTGTCCCGCATCCAACACTCAAACCAATGTGATACAACCCTGCCAAATAGTCACTGATTCTGGCTAAAACCCTATTCCCCATCTACAAATAAGAAACAAGTACAGAAAATAAAGACTAAACACTGAACAAAAGGGTCAACAAAAGACAATGAACCTTCTCTGGCTTTCAAGAGGCCAGAAACTCTCCCTTAACAGACTCATTCTCAAAATAAATCCTAAAACTCTCTCTGTAAACCATAAGGTCAATATAACCCAAAAAAGTAACTTCCACACCTCCCAACCATAGCCCAAGCCCCTAGACTAAGCTAAGAGAAGACTAGTTCATCATTTCTGGTTCCTTCTAACTTGGAGCCTTAGACTAAATCCTTAGACCAGCAGATTTGTTCCCTTCTATCCCTTGTGTCTTCCTCGGTTTCCTCCCATATAATTTATGAATGCAAGCAGTCCTATCACAACGTGTTTAAGGATGGAAGCACAACATATATGGACCTTTCAGGCAAATTCCAATCCAGTTTGAGTTAAACTTTAAGATGTAGCACTATGGGATGATTGCACTTTCTAGAAGCATATTTGAATAGAGATAAATGAAAAGGGAAAATAAATTAGTATAACAGCCACAAGCAGATATAAGATGCACAAAAAATACCTACATAGCGATGGATCCACTTCTGATGAAGCAGATAGTCATAGCAACCACCAACAGCCAGCAAGGCACCTTCTGGGAGTGATCCAGGATTATTCTCCTTTGTCATGTATACCTTCAAAGAGAAGTCCAACTTCATGTAAATGATTAATAAATATGTCTCAAGAATTTTAGATATGCTATATCTATTAGTTATCATGCAATTCAAATTTTGGTTGAGATGAGGATGCTGAGATGAATGTGTGGTCATACAAGAATGGATAGGATTTAGCATGATGGAATTCATGGATGAGGTGGTGTGGTAGCCCTTGAGGAGAAAATGGTGGAGAATTGTTTGAGATTGTTCGGACATGTGCAGAGAAGGCCATAAGAAGCACTAGTAAAGAGGGTGGACCAAACAATGCGGAGTTTTCTAAGAAGGGGTAGAGGATGACTGAAGCGTACTCTCAAGAAGGTTATAGAAAGAAATCTTTTGCTTAATAATCTATTCAAGGATATGGTTTATGATAGAGTGCAATGGAATCTTTTGATTCATGTAGCTACCCCACCTAGTGGGTCCAAGATTTGTTGTCGCAATTCAAATTTTGGAACACCTTAACTGATATAAGTTATTCTTTGTCAATCAAGTATAGGAAAGTTCAAACATAGAGAAATTCACAATTAGATCCCAAATAAGCAATTCCAAATAAGTCCTCTGTATTTGGTTTATAATTAAGAGGTCTTTGTCATTTGGAGATTGCGTGAAAAAATATAATTGCCCTTTGACCATCTTTTTAAATAATATATTTTTCAAAAATACTACTTTTAGATGATAAAGGGTACCAGGTTTTTCATTGTTACTAGAGGAATTTCTTATACAGAAAATTATAAAATCAAAATGGTAGCACACTTTATAATTCCTTGTACTAGTTTTACAAGCCGGCAGCACAAATTTTACAAGTAATTTTCCTAATTTTAAAAAATTAATCCCACAAAGACAGTTTGCAGAACTTGTGATAAAAAAGTATTGGTTGAGTTGTAAATTTCCTAGTAGTGTAATATTATACAGAAATCATGGGCACACAAACATTGTATACTTTTGTGATGCAAGCCATGGTGGGTCTAAAGCTACTAGATGGTCCACTATATGGAATTGTCTTTGTGGATGGAAATTTAGTATCCTAGAGGTGAAAGAAGCAAGACGTAGAGTCATGGCACAATCTGTGTGTGATATTGTGTGGTTATATCGGTTACTGAAGGAGGTTGGTCTCAAAACTTCATTCCCATCAAAGTTTGGGGTGATAACAAAGCAACTCTACATATAGCTTTCAACTCTATGTTTCATGAATGCACAAAACATATCAAGATTGATTACCACTTTATTCGTGAGAAGATCAAGGGAAATTTCATTTCTACAAAACATATGAGGTCTGGAGATCAATTAGATGATTTACTTACAAAACCCCTTAACGGGGCTCGGGTTGACTGCCTTTGCAACAAATTGGACATGATAAACATCTATGCTCCAACTTGAGGAGGAGTATTAAGATATGTTATCAATGTAAATAGATTGATTAGAGTATTAATATGTCATTACAAGTCATTAATGTCTAGCTTCTCACTCGTGTATATGTACCCCTTTTCAGATTGTGAATAAACAAGATATTCATTTCACATTATTCTCAAGCTTAAAACCACAATGTGCCATCCTCACACTGCTCTGATCCCATTCGGAAACAGTAGAAAAAGTCTGTTTCATTCATTCGATGATTAATTCTTCAGGTATTGTTTGGTACGTACAAGGAATGAGGAACCTTAGATACAATCAAAAGGATCAGATTCTTAATATCTTGCTAGACCATGATCCCAAAATCAAATCTCCAAGATACAAAGAACCAAATATCTAGCCTAGATACTATATTATTGAACGAAATTAACAGCACAAAAAAATAGATTAATAAAAAAGAAGTGGGCTGGGTTGGTCTCTTCAACGATTAATATAAAGGGTATTTTTGTGGTTAGCCTTCTATGCATGTATGCCTAAGATATTCTTATAATTAGCCAGGTATAAGGGTAGAATTGTTTTTCTAGAATTTTCTGTTAATCATTTCTGTATTACATGGCCACACATTGAGGTTAAACCCATATTGTATTGAGCAATATTTATATTTCTACATTGAAATAATACAAACATTGAGCTTGTTGGAATTTTCCTAGAATCCTATGATCTCATATTCCAAATTTATATAACACGCCAGAAAGTGTAGTCCCAAGTAGAAGCGTTCATCAGGAAAAAAAATGAATCAACAAGTGCAACAAGATCAATTTACAGTACCTGGAAAAATAAACCTCTGTGATAACTTTCAGTAGGGGACATTAAAGCATCTATAAAAACATTGTTGTCAATCCTCCAAACTCTCAAGAGACTGCAAAGCTCAGACAATTCTTCGAGTGCCTTACGTGTACGTTTATCTGCATTGTTTTATATTTACCAATAAGCATGAACTTATTTCTGTTATTGGTAATCTATGATAATCTGATTGTTAGAATATTACCAGGAGGAAGGGCTCCTCTTAGTCTAGGAAGGGCCTGATCTGCGGATCCACAGAATCTTAAGCCTACTGTCTGTAACCTATTTACAACAGCTTCTGCTAAATTCAGTTCCTGGGAAAGTAATTTAATTATACGTAAAATCTGAGTAGGATTTGTCAATTTTGAATATTGTGACAGCTGAAAGCCAGAAACTAGTATGGAATTCTTGCAGACAATCATGCAAAACTTCTCTACCAATCTTCTCACCTGCAAAAGCTGCCTCCGTGTTACTGTCCATTTTGATTTCCTTATCGAGGATTGTGGACGCAGAGAACCCATCATTGCAAGAAGCTTCGGAAAATTTAATTATATGTAATGTTATGTTCCTACAGACTTGATAATGCAAAACTAAAAAAGTCCAAAAAACTAACCTCTGCCACTTTAAGTCTGTGCTCATCCTTAACACCAATCCATGACCAAATTGCATCTAGCAGGTCACCGTGGTTTATATGAATGTCACATGCCTCCGCAGGAAAAATACAAGTGACTATATCCCTGGTCACCTGCAATGTAACCAGTAAAGATGTCAATTTTTGCAATTTTTTTTTGGTGAATGCTAGGAGGACCATCATGGATCCTGGGACCCAGGGAAGGGATTTGTGGATGATCCAACTCAATGCCCCACCTAAAACTAAGGTTTTGCAATTGATTGAAATTATATTCCAATCTGTATTAATGAACATAATAGGAAAAAATAAAATCAATCTACAAAAATTGACAAGAGTGCACCAGAAAATAGAAAAGAATATGGACAAAAAGAAAATTCTTCTCAAACATTCCTCCTACCCCATGCTTATACTATTGGAATTATTAAAGATGTGGATACACCCCCACTATGCTTCTCAAGGACAAAAACAAACTCTGACACTAGAAAAGATTTAAATGCCAGTCATAACATTCACAGGGTCTTGGTATACATGGTCATCTATCATAAATAAGAGATCTTAACACCCAAGACACCTTTATTTTAAATACAAAATAGGGGTTTATCAATATGGAAAAAATGGTAGGAAGATTCAGTCCTCAGCATTTAATTGTCCCATGTTAACGAATTACATGTCCTCCTAGTGCTAGAACTAGATTGTGTGGGATCTAAGAATAACTACCAGCGTCATAATGCCACAACGAGGAACAATTTTTCAACAAAATGCAGAAACTGGTTTGAAAATGGTACCTTTATGACCTCTGCTTCTGTCACTGCTGATGTACCACCAATTATGTCAAAATCACCCTATAGCAACGGAATTTGTACCAAAAGGACTTGAACTTAGAATGAATATTTCTAGAAAGCTTCACATCATTAACCATCACATAAACTCCAAACAGGTTATTCCAATAATTCAAGAGAGTCAGAGTAGTTATATCTGGTCTTCACTTTTCTCATAGAAAAAGTGAAACTACCATCAACATCTCAAAAGTGTTCATTTGCAAAAAAAAAAAAAAAAAAAAACCACAGAAAAACAAAGAAAAGCAAAATATTAACATGCATACCTGAAGGTACCGGGTTGGTGATGCTCGTCCAACTGCTCTTCTGTAGACACACGATATCTCATATCGTTTGAAAGAAGATTTCTACACTTATGTTAGATTTGTTGTTCAGGTTTCAACTTTCATGCTTAGGAAAAATAAGATGCTGAAATTGAGGTATGATAATATTGAAATAACACAAACAGTTAAGAACATCTTGGAGAAAGAGCAGTTAGGCTTGAATCACACAAATCTTAATTCAAAACTTCAAGTTGATCAAGCTCCAAAATTTTTAAATAAGAACAGAAAAAAGAAAAACAATTTCGCATTAATTTTATGGGATTCATCTGCCTCCTATATGTATTGCAAATCACTCAGAAGTGATCGTGATGCATGAGAATGGTGTGTTTTGTGCCTTAGGTTACTGCTGCTGTTGTTTAGCTCTGTTACTGCTTTGTTATTCTATGATTTATTGGGAATGGGCCATGTGTCAACTTATGATAATATTTTCATACATCTCTCCAACAAGGTCAGATAGTGGAGTCTGTCTTATCAGTTTGCTTTGCTTGGTCTTCTATTCGGACTTGAACATTTCAGTGAAATAGATAAATTGTGCTCTGGCCTTCGCATTAGATCATCAGTTTTTCTCTAGTATTTCACCGCTCTCCATCCATCTCTATATATCTACTGAGCAAAAATCAAAGGGAGGTTCATGTTATGATAAATTACGGCAATGCAACTTGGATTATGATACTAAGCGATCTCTGAGCCTCTCTTAAAATATTCCAACAAGTATGGGATTTTATCGTCCAACATTCTAGATTATGATATCTAAATGTACTAGAAATAATAACTCCAAAGTATGTTATGGGGCTAGCTCAAATGGCAAGAATGGTGAGGTGTGAGTACAGATTAAGGGTTTAAACCCTATGTAACTAAAAAAGAGCATGATGACTAAATACATCAAAGTGATAATGGAATAACTATTAATTGTCCAATATTTACCACAAGACAATTTCCTTGTTTCTAGTGCAGTTTGCATATAAAACAATTTTCTTGTCCTTTTTTGAAATTTTTGTTTAGCTCGGCAGGTGAAGATGTGATTGCTTACCGACAAGTTACATTTAGCTTTTCAACAAGAGTTTTATGGCACTTTCAAATTAGGTTCCCTCATACATTGAATATTTTCACAAGCAAATTTCACCAGCAAGAAATCAATTACCTATTATTTTCTGTGCAATTGTGCAGTAAAATTATTACAACTATACAGGAGCAAAGACATAGCACCAAAAGGTAAGACATGCTTTTTATCGCCATACTGGATATAACTGGATCACAACCTGGTCATGACATACTACCTAGCATAAAATAATTTATTTAGAGTGTAAAAAAGCATTGACAAATTCATATGGCACACGTAACTGGTCTTATTTCCATCAATTTAATATTACAAAACGTCCAAAAGTCCCTACTTCCAACGGTATACCAATTACAACCTCAATCATTAATTGTGTGACTGAATAACCACTTTTCTAGGTAATGCAACTCAAAGATATGGTTGAAAAAAATAAGCACAGGATAAAATATCCAGTTAAGATCACTTGTACCTGGTTAGATACAATCCAGTTTACAAAAGGCAAACGCAGCTCGTAACAAAGATCAAGCACGTCTCCTCCATTGGTCAAAAGTTTGACTGCATTTCTGGTATTTATTTTTTAAAATTAACAAAAAGAACCATCAGGCAGCCTCGCACAAAATTAGTCAATTCCAGAAGAAATTTTCAAACATGAGAGCAGATAATTTTACTCAGAGAATGACCTATTATGCTCTGGAAAATCATCCAATAATCGCATTGTTAATATTTCCAGGCGCTTTGCACAATGCTGCCTAAATACTTCCCTTGTGACATCTACAACACAATCACGAACCTCAGTTTCTAAATCTGTGTACTGAATGGACGAATTATTATCTCCAACTGACCCCAATCTACCAACCCCATGGAGGTTTTCTTTTGCTCTTAGTATCTCTTTATCAAAGATAGCATTCACAATTTTATCATATATCCTTGCATCTTCAGCTGTCTGCATTGCTTGTAAAATATCTGAACATACATATATATAGAGAGAGAGAGAGAACAATTACTATAGTTAATGCAAAGAATAGAAAAACTAAATTTAAAGAGGGATTTCAAAAATACAATCTATTTTTTCACCAAAACATTGGTTTTGGTATAAGCTACCCAAACACTTTATTCTTTCCGCAATCTATTATTCTGAGAAAAACCGATTTTCGTAAAAGCTAGGGAGAAGAACTTCCAATAATCACATTTTCCATAAAATATATTATACTCAAAAATATCAAACACATCCTTACTGCACGCTTCAAGATCTTATTGATCCTATCTGAATACTCCTAGTCCTAGGTAGTTGGGGCTTTGGCACTTGGCCTTTTGTCATAATCGTAATAAAGGCTGTATTATTCATCAAAAGGAAACAATACTCATCAAGAAGTAAAATATGTTCCTTTATTTCTTTGAAAGCTACTTATCAGTTCAAATTGCACCAGAGCCAGTGAACTCACCATATGTGCAAGACTTTCTGAAATATAGTCAATCATAATAATCATAAACAAGCTCAGATAACCCCAATCAAGAGTGCTGCTGGGCACTCGTAACTAAGATACACATGAGAATATATTTTTAATAATGCAAATTTCAACAGGATGAAAAATAAAAAATGTGAATAAATCCGATTATAAACACATAGAAGCATAAGGTCTAGCCAAAATTAGTATAACTACGACAAGAAAATTTCAGAACTTTAATTTCAAATTAATCTATATGTTCAGAGTTCATGCTTTATACAATATCAAAGGGATCTTATTTTATGAATTAATCATCAATGGTGTATGATGTTCATTTCTTTTCTTTCGAGAAACAAGGCAAGCCTAAATAGGTTCAATAAGAGATAGCAGCAGCATTCACCACAAATGTCTCAAACACTTACCATCTAACAACTCATACTCCATTCGTGGAGGAAATACATGCTGTAAAAGTTCTGTGGCAGAAGGACGATCACTTGGACTTGGAGACATTAGGTGCCGGAGCAGGGCTTCCTGTTCTGGAAACTCAGCAACCCATGGAGAAGGTAGTTCTCCTTTCTGCTTCAGATCAGATAATACAATATTTCTCTCCATAGCTGTTGCAAACGGGTGCCAAAGTTCAAAGAAAACTACCCCTAAGCTGTACATATCAGCCTGTAACTCAAGCAAACCAAAGAAGTACACAGCGAGGTTTCAAGTAAATAGGTTATGACTACGGAGGAGAAAAAACATGAACCAAAAATGACAACCACAACAAGAAACCTGTTGTGATTATGTAAATAAAAGAATGAGATAATAGTGGAGAGATATTAGGAGTAGTCACCGGGATTAGATTAGAGAGATTCACGGAATTATTTTACATCAGGAATTATGGCCTTTAATCTCATTTGATGCTCTTGTACTGTATATATACACTGTTCACCTAGTAGGAATATATCGAACAAAATGAGATTCAGATTGTTCCCACATGGTATCAGAGCCGAAAGCCTCTGAGCCGTCGTCCTCGTCCGAGACCCAGCCAGCTTCCTCGGCGTCGCTTCCGCCAATGGTTCGGCACCGATGGCGTCTCCTCTTGCAGGTTCCTCTGTCATCGGTACCTCGCAGAGCGCCATTCCTTCTGGGTCGTCTATGCTCGATGGCTCCCCAGTTTCTATTGTCTCCGAAAGACTCACCCTCGCCAACTATCGTAACTGGTCTCAAGCAATCCAACTTGCCGTCGGCGGTCGTGGGAAGCTTGGGTTCCTGACTGGAGAATCATCGGCGCCTAATGATCCGTCTTCTCCAACAATGCAGCAGTGGCGGACTGACAATGCACTCGTCTCGTCTTGGCTCATTAATGCAATGACTCCTTCCCTCAAACGCAGCTTCATGTACCTACCTACTGCCCGTGATATTTGGGAAGCTGTCCGAGTCGCTTGTTCTGATGCCAAGGATCACTCTCGGCTGTATGACCTCCGCCGGTAGACATGGAAGTCGTCCCAAGGTACGCGCAGTGTGACTGAATACTGGCTGGAACTTGTTGCTCTCTGGCAAGAACTGGATTTGATGACCACAAAAGAGTGGGTATCCCCGGTTGATGCTGCACGCAACCGACGCACTGTTGAGACCTCTCGAGTCCTTCTATTTCTGGCTGCCTCTATCATGAATTTGACGATGTCCATGGCCGTATTATGAGTCGAACTGATCTTCCCACCACCCTGGAAGTCTGTTCTGAGGTTCGTCGTGAGGAATCTCGCCGTCAAGTGATGCTGCCTGCTTCCTCTGTGACCGTTTCTGAATCCACAGCTTTGGTTAGCAAAGGTATCGAGTCTACCGTTTTTTCTAAAGTTCGCCCTTCCTGTGACTACTGTAAAAAAGTTGGCCATACTCGCGAATTGGCCCTTTCTAAGGTATCGAGAAGTGTTGGACGCTCCATGGCAAACCGGCTGATTGGACACTTCGCAAGGGAAAAGCACGTGCTCACCATGCCTCATTTGAGTTTGCGCCATCGTCTTCCTTTGTTCAGTCAGAGGCACCTCCTATGAGTCAGGACCAAATCTCTCAATTACTTGCCTTACTTAAACAAACGCAAGTCAAACAGGTGCAACCTTCCTCTTCCTTAGCGCACAAAGGTATTGCCTCCATTACGTTACATGCTTCGTTTCCCTCCACTATGTGGATTGTTGATTCTGGTGTGTCCGACCACATGACTTCGGATGCCAAAATGTTTATTTCTTATCGCCCTTTAGCAGGACACGAGAAAATTAAAACTGCCATGGGCTCATCTTCCACCATTGCTGGCACTGGCACTGTTCCCTTATCGGACTCCTTACATCTTGAATCTGTCTTACATGTTCCTCATTTAGCTTGTAACCTCCTTTCCATTAGCAAGTTAACCAAACAAGCATCATGCTCTGCTCACTTTTATCCTACTTACTGTGTTTTTCAGGATCTCTCATCAGGGATGAAGATTGGTTACGCTGAAGAGGTTGATGGTCTCTACTATCTGGACATCTCTACTGTGAGTGCTCTATGTTCCAAAATAAGTGGTCTCGTTTCTACCACTGCGGCTGATGATTTCCTTTTATGGCATAAACGGATGGGTCATCCTAGTTTGTCCTATTTGCTAAAGTTGTTTCCTCAATTTTCATCTAATAAAGATATTTCCCTTCATTGTGATAGTTGTACTTTAGCTAAACACCATCGCACAACTTTTTCCCCCACTCCCTATAAAGCGAGTCATCCGTTTTCAATTATTCACAGTGACGTTTGGGGTCCCGCTCGCATTCCAAATCGCACGCAATCCACCTATTTTGTCACCTCATTGACGACCATACCCGGATGAGCTGGGTTTACCTCTTGAAAGACAAATCTACCGTGCCTTCTGTCTTTGTTGAATTTTTCAATTACGTTAAAACTTAGTTTAATGTCACTATTCAAGTCCTTCACTCTGATAATGGCACGGAATATTTCAACTCCTCGCTCCGCTCATTCCTCCATACCAACGGCATTGTACACAAAAGCAGTTGCCCTTATAGTCCTCAACAAAATGGTGTGGCTGAATGGAAAAACCGGCACATTCTCGAAGTTGCCCGGGCCCTTCTTTACACATGCAATGTCCCAAAATACTTCTGGGGGGATGCCTTTCTCATTGCCGCTCATCTTATTAACCGTACGCCCAGTTGTATCCTATCCTATGCCTCTCCACTTGACGAACTTCGTAAAAGTCATTCTGTCTCACATCTTGATTACTCGCTTCCGCTCCGAGTCTTTGGTTGTCTCAGTTATGTTCACGTTCACCACCCTTCCTCTAAATTTGATCCTCGAGCAATTATGTGTGTCTTCCTCAGCTACTCAAACTCCCAAAAAGGCTATAAATGTTACGACCCACTCTCGCGACGTCTCTTTGTCAGTCGTGATGTGACCTTTGTTGAATCTGAGCCTTACTATCCCATTCCTTCAATTCAAGGGGAGCGATACAGTGAATTTTAGTCGAAAACATACCTGAGCCAATACCACAAACCATACTACCTACCGATAACCTTGACCCATCCAAAGTGCTACATCAGACAAATGGAAATAAGGTTGATAAGAGGTGGAACAATGTGTACTCCAGAAGACAGAGAATAGAACCCATTATCTCTGAAGTGGAACCAACCTTTAAACCTATGACGAGTCCTAACCTAGTAGAAGATATTGAGCAGTTGCAGGTAGAAGAGGCTAATGACATAGAACTACCAATTGCCTTGAGAAAGAAAACTCATCTTGCACCAAGCATCCTATTCAAAAGTGTCAAAGTCCCACATCGGAGAGGCTCGAGAGGGTGCTGGGCTATATAAACGGGTGCGTTGCACACCCTCACGAGAGCTCTTTTGGGGGAGAGGGTAATGGCCCCGTGACAAGAAAAAGTATGTCTCCTACACAGCACTATCTCAGAGTCACTACAACCTTGTTACTCATCTTGATAAGGATAAGATTCCGAACACCATACATGAAGCCCTAGAGGTTCCCGAGTGGAAGGAGGCGGTTCTGGAAGAAATGAGGGCATTGGAGAAAAACGATACATGGGAAGTCTCTGCTCTACCAAAGGGAAAGAAGCCAGTAGGTTGTAAATGGGTGTTTACTCCAAAGTATAATGCCGACGGAACCCTGAACAAATATAAAGCCAGATTGGTGGCGAAAGGTTTCACACAGTCATATGGGTTAGATTACAATGAAACATTTGCCCCAGTGGCAAAATTGAATACCATCAGAGTTCTTCTCTCTATTGCAGCAAATCTTGACTGGCCACTCTATCAACTTGATATCAAGAATGCATTCTTGAATGGAGAATTGAAGAAGGAAGTGTATATGACACTCCCACCTGGTTTTGACAAAAATCGTGGTCATCTGGTTTGTAAACTCAAGAAATCTATATACAACCTGAAGCAGTCTCCTAGAGCGTGGTTTGATAGGTTTTCAAAAGTTCTCAAAGGTGAAGGCTACAAACAGAGTTCATCTGATCACACCATGTTTGTCACAAGAAAGGAAAATTTGGTGACCATTCTTATAGTATACGTAGACGATATTATCATTACAGGAAATGATGATAGAGAAATGGACCGAATAAAAAGGGCACTTAACAAAGAATTTGTAGTCAAGGATCTAGGAAGATTGAGATATTTCTTGGGCATGGAAGTGGCAAGATCAAGTAAGTGAATATATATTTCCCAATGGAAATACATTCTTGATTTGCTTAGGGAAACCGGCTGTAAACCTAGCAAGGTACCTATTAGCATGCAAAAGGCGGTGAAGAAGGATAAGAAGAATACAAAGACAAATGGGGATTTTACAGAGACACAGAAGGATGAGGCTTCCACAAACAAGGGTAGATATCAGAGACTAGTTGGAAAACTCATCTATCTGTCTCATACTAGACCCGATATCGCATTTGCTATAAGTGTAGCAAGTCAACATATGCACTGTCCTAAGAAGAAGCATATGGAAGCAGCCTATAAGATTCTCAAGTATCTAAAAGGTATAGCTGGTCGAGGCCTACTTTTCAAAAAGAATGATAATAGATCAATTGAAACCTTTACAGACGCTGACTGGGCTGGAGACAGGGAAAATAGCAGGTCAACCTCGGGCTATTGTACTTTTGTCTGGGGAAACCTTGTGACATGGCAAAGTCAGAAACAGAGAGTTGTGTCTAAGAGCAGTGCAGAGTCAGAATTAAGAGTCCTTGCACAAGGAATAATGGAAGGGTTATGGTTAAAGAGGGTGACTGAAGAGGCCCAAGTACATGTGAATTCTCCGCTAAAACTCTACTGTGACAACAAAGCTGCCTTAAGTATGGCTCTCAACCCGGTGCAACAAGGCAGAACCAATCATGTCGAAATTGATCGACATTTCATAAGAGAAAAGGTTGAAGAAAGCATCATCTGTCTATCCTATATACCAACAGGACTGCAACTCGCAGACATTCTCATGAAAGGACTACCAGAGGACATTTTTGAAGGTCTTGTAAGCAAGTTGGACATAATAAATATCTATGATCCAACTTTAGGGGGAGTGTTGTGATTATGTAAATAAAGGAATGAGATAATAGTGGAGAGATATTAGGAGTAGTCACCGGGATTAGATTAGAGAGATTCACGGGATTATTTTGCATCAGGAATTATGGCCTTTAATCTCATTTGATGCTCTTGTACTGTATATATACACTATTCACCTAATAGGAATATATCGAACAAAATGAGATTCAGATTGTTCCCACAAAACCTTATCTCACTAAGTCGGTCACCTATATGGATTACATAACATGATTGTTCTAGAACAAACATGAACCAAGTACTTAAAAAGTATGGAGAGTACTAAAGCACAAACCTTCTCATCAATCTTTGGCCATCTTTGCTCAATTTCAGGAGCTGTATAGAAATAAGTGCCAACTTGTCCGGTGCCATCAATGGAAACTCCATTTGTATCAGCTGGATATCCAAGATCTTGATCCAACTGCTCCAACTTCAAAAACTTGGCTGACAATGAAAAATATTAGATATATTGACATTACATCCACAGAAAGCTGCTAATCCACAGAAGACAGCAAGCCTTTTAATATGATTATGACAAATAGTTATTATAGTTATCTAAAATTAGTTTCCCAATCTTGTTTGCTTCTATTGAACAAGCCACACTATATTTTTTCACATGATGTGCTTAACCTAACAGCACATTGCTCTTACCGTAATGCCCACATACACGCACTCACACACACATGTAAAAATGGAAGAACTGACAAATGCAGGTAAGGACAGGCGCATTTAAGGCCCCTTACACATTCTGATAGCATAAACAAATCCTTCTCTCTCTCTAGTTTCAGATTCTTGAGTTCAAATTTGAAGACCATGCTAATATTAAATTATAGCAACTATGAACACACAGATGGAGGCATACTTCAGGAAAACATGTATTTACTTGAGGGCATCCCAAACAACAATTTTTCTCATCAACTATAATTTTTAAGCATTAAAACAGTGATAACAAGTGAACGAAAAATTACCACGCACGAATGTCTGTAATAAAAATCTCTGGGGGCAAAACTAGAAAGAGCAAACAGAAGAAAATATCTGCTGCCATCACATATGAGAAAAATACATGGAAAAAATGTAAAAAAATGCAGAACTACTTTTTTTCAACAAGTTTGAATGTACAAAAATGATATACCCCGATAAAACTCATTTCCCAAATAAGAGACCCTTAAATATGGTATGTAATGCTCTGTCCTCTGTGTATCTTCTTTTTGGGGGGGGGGATCTTTTATTTGTTATCATTGGACTACTAGGCACCTCGTATATTCACCATCAAAAGCATTTTTACAAAAAGAATACATTAATCAATTAACATTACGCATGTAAAACAAAATATAAAATCATGATTTGCAAGAGAAAGCTAGATGTAGTAACCTCAGGCATCATGATATATAGAATGTAAAATTATATCGGTTGAAGTAACATGGATCTTACCAAGACCAAAATCACCAATTTTGATATCATTGCGAGCATCAAAAAATATGTTACTTGGAGTCAAATCCCGATGAATTATTCCCTGTCCATGTATGTGTGCCAAGCCTTCTACTATTTGACGAAACAAATGCCATGCCAGTTCTTTGTCAAAATGAGTGTAGGACTCGAATATTTGGCGGAGGGTCCTTTAAACAACAACAGCAGCCATCCATAAAGAAAAAGAAACATGGAAATAAAATATGGTAACTAGAACATAATGGACAATCATGTGTGTCATCATGTGTAAGGAGAGCTGATTTTTTTCCATTACCAACTTTGATTCCCCTTACAGGCTATCATTGCCAAATTCCGATTCCAAATGCAAATAACTATTAGAGAATCTAATTGAAAGAGAGATAAGCGAAAGGAAAATGTATCTGGGGAAAACAATAGAGGCTAGAGAGTTAATAGCATGCTAGGTGCAAAAAGGAATTTTAGGGAGTACAATTATTTAGAAAGTTATGCTTTTATTATTCTGTCTAAGGCTGCAAAAGCAACAGGTTGGTCCACAAATTGGGTATTAACAAGATTTGAAACTTGAAGCCTAGTGCTTGAGATTGATTGGCTCAACCTGGTCTAGTGTTTTTTGGTAAAAATGTAAAGAGCCTATTAGGACAAAGTCATACAAGCCATTGCAAAACTATAATTTGCCTGGAAAAAATAATTTTGTTCAACACCTTATAAAAAGTTTTATTTTATTAACAGGGACCAAGCCAAAACAGCCAATGAGGAGAGCTCATTGCCTAAACTTCCAATTTTTTCAAGCAGGCCAAACCAGGACAGTAAGAGAATACACCATCCCTCAAACTCAGTCTCTGCTACCACTAACATTCCATGAGACAATAATTGAAGGATTTCACCATGATTTGACATTTAAGCTTACAATGCTGAACAAAAGCTCATGGATGAACAGGTTATATTACCTACAGCAACATTTTCTCCTCCAGGAAGGATAGAACTCCAATTACTTGTTTCTTCTCCCTCCCTCCCTCACTCCCTCACTCCCTCACACACAAACTACTTGTTTCGAAAAAAAATACTTGTAGACACAATATCTAGGCGAGTATGTGAAAGATAGATAAGCTTTCCAACCAGCCTTTGATATCATCCTTTGTCTGTTGGTTCTTTATCTTTCTCTTGCTTTCTTTCTCTCGCTGCCTCGTTTGCTATCTGTTGAGATATATTAGGGATTTAGTTAGATTCTATTGAGATATATTAGGGATATGATTAGTATTAATATTATTGAGACATATTAGGGATATGATTAGTGAGAGATATTAAGGATATGATTATGATTATGTATATCTCTCTAAATGTATAAATACCCTAATAGGGTACATAAATGAGAATGGGAATTTCAGAATATTTCTTTTATCATCTAACATGGTATCAGAACCATAAGGGTTTTCCCCCTCTGCCACATTGTTCTTCTTCCCACGGGAGTGTGTGTCCAGAGGTAGAGGGAGGGTGTACGTTGGTAATTTATGTAGAGCAGAGGGAGCCAAAGGTTCCTTTTGTTTCCTGTACTTTCATCATTTTGTTTGGTCCCTAGTGTGACCCTTACTTGTGCCGGGAACATGTTGCTTTAACGTCAGTGGTTTTTGGGCTTTATCCGTTTCTGCTTTTCAGTGTTATCATGTCCATTTGATGTCTAGAGTCAATAAACGGGCTACACCCCCTTTTGCATTAGTTCATTTTGTTCTTTGAGGTGCTTGTCCTATTGAGTCTAAAACGGGTCGGTTACCTTTGTAACAAGTTGGGCTTGATTAATATATACGCTTCAACTTGAGGGGGAGTGTTGAGATATATTAGGGATTTAGTTAGATTCTATTGAGATATATTAGGGATATGATTAGTATTGATATTATTGAGACATATTAGGGATATGATTAGCGAGAGATATTATGGATATGATTATAATGATGTATATCTCTCTAAATGTATAAATACCCTAATAGGGTACATAAATGAGAATGGGAATTTCAGAATATTTCTTTTATCATCTAACACTATCCTTACAGGTTTTTCCTGTTTCTTGGCCATCTTGGTACTGATACGTGCTCTACAACTAAGCATGCCTATTTCTTTTAATAAATCAAGCATATATTACGTTGGGAGACATATATCCCTGATTTGGACCCTGCCACCTCCATACCTAGAAAGAATCTCGACCTTTAAAGGTCTCATTCTTCAAATTCTCTATTTAGAGCCATCTTGATCCTTGCGATCTCCTTGGCATCATTCCTTGTGAGAATAATGTCATCCACATAAACAATGAGAATAGTCATCAAGATTCCACAAGTGGAGACAAACATGGTATGATCTGATAAACTTTGCTTGTATCCTTCTGCTTTTAGAACTATGGCAAATCTATCGAGTCGGGCATGAGGTGACTGTTTGAAACCATACATGGATTTCTTCAATTTACATACCTGATGACCTCTTCCGCCATCAAACCAAGGTGGAAGCGTCATGTACGTCTCCTCTCTCAGTTCACCATTTAAGACTGCATTTTTAATGTCAAGCTGTCGGACATGCTAGACCAAATTTGCTGCAAGTGAAAGCAGAACTTGAATTGTATTTAGTTTTGATACCGGCGCGAATGTCTCATTATAATCAAGGACATTTGCTTAAGTAAACCCATTTGAAACCAAACAAGCTTTCTACTTATTTAAAGTTGTAGCAAATATATAATTAGAGATAATAATAGCATAATCATAGGCGAATTCTGAGGGATAAAATCGTGGGATTATTTATGATTCTATTTGCTGTAATCTTACCGTTATGATTTTGATCCTCTCATAGCTGTATATATTTATCACTCTCGAATCAATAAGATTATTCCATTGTGCAGATCAGTTTCGTCCACATGGTATCAGAGCCCGACGGTGTGCGGTCCTTCATCCTCCGTCGCGCTTAGCCAGCTCTCATTGTGTGTCAACCAGCGTTATGGCGTCGTCTGAAGGTTCCTCGTCGCTCGACAATGTCCCAGCCGGAGGTTCCACTGGGTCGAGTCATCGGCCCCTTTTTTTGATAGTTCCAGTTCCCCTGTGTCCATCGTCTCAGAAAAACTCTCGCTCACAAACTATCGTGACTGGGCCTAGGCCGTCCTTCTCGCCGTTGGTGGTCGTGGCAAATTGGGTTTCCTCATTAGAGATTCCCCTGCTCCGTCCGATGAGAAGTCGACCGCTATGCAACAGTGGCGTGTCGACAATGCTCTTGTTTCCTCCTGGTTAATCAACGCAATGACTCCTTAGTTGAAGCGAAGCTTTATATACCTGCCGACAGCTAAAAACACTGGGATGTTGTCCGAGACTCATACGTTGATTACAAGGACCTCTTGCAGCTCTATGATCTTCGCCGTCGCTGCTGGAAGTCCTCTCAAGGTCGTCGCAGCATCACCGAATGCTAGTTGGAATTAGTCGCTCTATGGCAGGAAATCAATTTGTTGACCGATGAGGTGTGGACGTCTACTGCTGATGCTACACGCAACAGGAAGAATATTGAAACAAATCGTATTTTCCTTTTTCTTGCAGGTCTAAACGCTGATTTTGACGCTGTACGAGCACGTATTCTCAACTTGTCCAGTCTTCCCTCTCCTCGGGAGGTATATGCTGAAGTTCTTCGGGGAAGAGTCTCGGCGTTATGTTATGCTTTCTGACCTAGCAGGACCCACTTTGGACTCTACTACCCTGGTTAGTAAAAACACCACTGTCAAGCCTAAACTAGTCTATGATCACTGCAAGAAAGAAGGTCATAGCCGTGATCGTTGCTGGGACCTCCATGGCAAACTGGTAGACTGGAAATCTCGCAAAGGGAAGCCTCGGGCCCACCAAGTCACCCAAGACAACAGTGCTTCTATTCTGTCTCCTTCTCCGTTGGTGAGTATGGACCAGATGAACCAATTAATTGACCTCTTGAAAGGTCTCCAGTCTCAGCAATCACCACCTTCCACCACTGCTACTACGGTTGCTCCAAAAGGTACTTCTACTGCACTTCATACCTCATTCCTCCCTTCCAAATGGATCGTGGACAGTGGTGCGTCTGATCACATGACATCTGAGGCTAGTATGTTTGTCTCCTATCATCCCTTAGCAGGAAATAGAACAATTAAAACTGCTACTGGTTCTTCTGCCTCCATTGCTGGAACCGGCACGGTTCAACTCTCTGATAAGATTCATCTTGACTCTATTTTACATGTGCCTCATTTGGCTTGTAATCTTCTCTCCATTAGTAAGCTGACTAAACATACCCACTGCTCTACTCATTTTCTCCCTACTTATTGTGTCTTTCAGGATCTCTCATCGAGAGGAGGACTATTGGCACGGCTGACGAGTATGATGGACTCTACTACCTCGATGGTCCTACCGTGAGTGCCTTGTGCTCTCATTTCAATCTGTCTGCCTCCACTTCAGCTGATGATGCTTTTGTTCTCTGCCATAAACAGTTGGGTCATCCTAGTTTTTCGTATTTGCAAAAGTTATTTCCTTTTATTTCGAATAAAACCATGAATCTTCATTGTCATGTATGTGAAATGGCCAAACATCATCGTACTGTTTTTTCTCCTTTTGTGTACAAATCCTCTCGCCCTTTCTCCATTATTCATAGTGATGTCTGGGGTCCCTCTCGCATTCCTAATCGCACACGTGCCAAGTACTGTCACATTTATCGATGATCACACGTGCATGTGTTGGGTATATCTCTTAAACGACAAATCCGATGTCACTCCTATCTTTGTGGAGTTCTTTAATTACGTCAAAACTCAGTTTGACACAACTATTCAAGTGCTTTACACAGATAATGGGACAGAGTACTTTAAACGCCCCCTTGAGTCTTTTTTAACATCCCATGCATAGTGCATAAAAGCAACTGTCCCTATAGTCCCCAGCAAAATGGAGTTGCTGAATGTAAAAACCAACATCTCCTTGAGGTAGCTCGGGCCCTTCTGTACACATTTAATGTCCCCAAATATTTCTGGGGGGATGCGATTTTCACTGCCACACATCTCATCAATCACCTCCCAAATCGCATTCTTTCATTTGTCTTCCCTCTTGACAAACTTCGGGAAACCCATTCCACCATCCATCTTGATTATACCCTTCCTCTTCGAGTGTTTGGCTACTCGGTTTATGTCCATATTCATCATCCCGCCAGTAAATTTGACCCCTGTGCCACTAAATGTCTCTTCTTAGGCTACTCACATTCTCAGAAGGGCTATAAATGTTACAACCCCACCACCAAACACCTCTTTGTTAGCCATGATGTCACATTCCAAGAATCCGAACCTTTCTTCTCTCCATCTTCAATTCAGGGGGATACTTGGAGTGAATTTCAGTCTGAGGAGCGTATTCCTGAACCTATACCCCCTTTATTCTCACTAAATCCAATCTCGAATGATCCGCTTCCAAATACAGGGGGAGTAGAGGCTAAGAAGGGAGTAGACAAGGTTTACTCACGGAGGACTAAACAGGTACACAATTCCAAAGTCCCTGAAGAAATGCCATTATCTGAACCGGTGATGGATCCTACAGTAAATACTGGAAGTGGAACTTCTGAGATACCAAATTTGCCTATTGCTGTACGGAAGGGAACACGTTCCTACACAATACATCCCATTCAGAAGTATGTTTCATATGCCAATCTTACTCACAACTATCGTAACTTTGTTACTGAGCTTAACAAGATCAAGGTACCTAACAACATTGATGAGGCACTTGAGACCCCTGAGTGGAAGAATGTTGTACTGGAGGAAATGAGGGCCCTAGAAAAAAATGAGACATGGGATGTAATGGAACTTCCAAAAGGTAAGAAACCTGTAGGCTGCAAGTGGGTTTTTACTCCTAAGTACAATGCAAATGGGAGTCTGAACAAATACAAAGCTATACTTATTGCTAAGGGGTTCACACAGACATATGGTCTCGACTACAATGAGACCTTCGCTCCAGTAGCAAAACTAAACACAGAGTTCTGCTATCGATTGCAGCCAACCTTGATTGGCCACTCCAACAACTTGATAGTAAGAATGCTTTTCTGAATGGAGATTTGAAGGAAGAAGTGTATATGACGCTCCCACCGGGTTTTGAGAAGAATAGAGGTCATCAAGTATGCAGACTGAAGAAATCAATTTATGGTTTGAAGCAGTCACCCAGAGCTTGGTTCGATAGATTCTCTACTGTTCTCAAATCAGAAGGCTACACACAAAGTTTATCAGACCATGCCATGTTCATTTTGAAGAACAAAACCCTGATAACCATCCTCATTGTATATGTAGATGACATTATTTTGACTGGAAACGATATGAATGAAATGGGACGTATTAAGGAAGCCTTGAATAAGGAGTTTGAAGTTAAGGACCTAGGAAAGTTGAAATACTTCCTAGGAATGGAGGTGGTTAGATCAAAGCGTGGGATTTATATCTCACAGCGCAAGTACATTCTTGACCTACTCAAGGAAACAGGCATGTTAGGGTGTAGGCCTTGTAGAGTACCTATAAGTACTAGAAGGAAAGAGATCAAGAAGCCTATGAAGACAGAAAAAGAGGTAAAAAAAGAGGAAGAAAGAGGAAAGTGATGAAGTATCAGTTGACAAAGGAAGATACCAGAGGCTAGTTGGGAAACTTATCTACTTATCCCATACTCGTCCGGATATTGCCTTCGCTGTTGGGAAACATGTTGATATTGATCGACACTTCATCAGACAAAAGGTTGAAGAAGGAATCATTTGTCTATCCTATGTCCCCACAAAGTTGCAGCTCGCAGATATACTCACCAAGGGATTGTTGGAAGAATTCTTTGAAAGATTTGTCAGCAAGTTGGACATGACTAACATCTATGATCTAACTTGAGGGGGAGTGTAGTAAATATATAATTAGAGATAATAATAGCATAATCATAGGCGAATTCCGAAGGATAAAATCGTGGGATTATTTCTGATTCTATTTGCTGTAATCTTACCGTTATGATTTTGATCCTATCATAGATGTATATATTTATCACTCTCGAATCAATAAGATTATTCCATTGTGCAGATCAGTTTCGTCCACAAAGGTACCATCAGCATTATATTTTAGGGTGAATAACCACTTACAGCACATAGGTTTCTTCCCTTTTGGTAACTTGACAACATCCCATGTATTGTTCTTTTCCAAGGCCCTCATTTCTTCTAAAACAGCACTTTTCCACTCAGGAGTACCAAAGAGCTTCATACACATTATTAGGAATCTTGATTTCATCACGATATGCAAAAAAGTTGTAATGACTCTGTGAGGGTGCTACATATGATACATACTTTTAGATTAGATATCTAGTACAAGAGCGTGCCTTTTTTCGTAAAGCAATAGGGAGCTCTAACACATTAGTCACCTTCTCCTAGGAATTTAGACCATGTTTTTCCATAAGGTTAGGACCTGTCATCGGCTCAGAGATTGGCACTTCAACTGGTATACTAGACCCCTTTATCCATATGTTATTTCGTGAGTAAACCTTATTCCTCATATTGTTGTTTGTGTGTCTCATCTCCCCCTATTGTAGGCAATGGGTCGACTGGGTGGACAGGTGTTTGTGGGAACATAGTCGGTGGTATTGGCTCAGGAATACACTCTTCAACCTGAAATTCATTGCAGCTCTCCCACTGAATTGAAGGTTTTAGGTAGAAAGGATCATGCTTGACAAGTGACACATTGCGACTGACAAAGAGTTGTTTAAAGACAAGGTCATTGCATTTGTAGCCCTTCTGAGAGTTAGGACAGTCGACAAAGACACACTTAACAGCACGAGGATCAAATTTAGAAGGTAGATGATGAGATGAACAAAGACAAAGCAACCAAATAAAAGGAGCGGAAGAGAATTATCCAGATAGGTAAGTGTACGTGTCTCCCCAATTTGTCAAGAGGAGAGAGAACGGAGAGGGCACAGCTTGGGATACAATTAATTAAATGAGTAGCTGTTAGAATTGCATCCCCCCAAAATGTTGTGGTACATGGCAGGTATAAAGTAGGGCATGAGCAACTTTGAGGAGATGTCGATTTTAACGTTCAGCAACTTCATTTTGTTAAGGACTATGAGGACAACTACTTTTATGCAAAATGCCATTATCACAAAGAAAGGTGTTCAAGGAATAATTAAAATATTTTGTCCCATTAACGGTGTGGAGAATTCGGATGGAACTGTCAAATTGATTTTTAATATAATGATGAAATTCGATAAAAACTCTGCATACATCAGATTTCTTCTTTACAAGATACACCCAACACAACAAGGCATTATCAATCTGCCACTAGCTCATGGCTGGAGAGGCAAGGGCACCGGCAAGTCCCCAATCAGGCAGCCAAGCTTTCCACAACCACCCATAGCAAGTAAAATCACCTTAGCCCAGTCTCTATAGTTGATGGGAGTGAGCTTATCAGAGACAAGCGACAGGTGAGCAATCAGAGCCTGAGATTGACCCAGAAGCGTCGGTAAGTAGTAGGGGATCGAACAAAGATGACCCATTAGGAGAGGACCCCATTCCGGTGAGAGCGTCACGAGGAGGTGACGCAGGTGCATTGCATGGGTGTGTCTCCGGAAAAGAGGGTCTAGACAAGATAGGAGAAATAGGGATATTTGAATAATTTGATCTATTTCACAGCAAGAAGTTCACACAATACATTGACTACAATCGGTTATCTCAAGCATAATGATCTCAAGCTATCAAGGGGTGATTATTCCTTAATATCCTCTACTATCTTATCCCATACAATTTGCCACATATCTCTATTTACATAATTATTTCTATAATTACCACAATTACACTATCTACATTAATGAGAGAATAATCTAATATCTTCACACTCCTCCCCAAGTTAGATCATGAATGTTAATCATGCCAAACTTATTAGAAAGCTATAAATTTAGGTCTTGTAACTTGTAAAAAATCAGAACATTCACTCAAAAGAAGATTGTTTCTCTCTTCATTCAACAATATCTATTTGAAACAAAATAATAACTGTAAATGTGAAACAATATGATAATTTGACATGGCCATGCCATTAAGAATGATTGTACAAATACTTTTGCAGAGTAAGAATAGAAGTCATTGAAAGTCTTACCTGGGACAGTACTCCATTTGAATGTAAAGGAATGTTGATTCAAGATGGTTCTCATGTCCAAGAGCCTCATGGGACCTTGCAGCTTTAAAGCTGAAGGAGGAGTTCAATGGAGTCCTTGAACCCCACATAGTATCAGCGTAAGACTCAACAACACCAGTTTCAAACCATGCCTGGAAGTTATACAGTTATTATGATAGAAAAAGGAAGTTATATTTGCATTTACGCATTGTCTCTTCCAGAAACTACATGCACCTATCAACATATTAGAAAAAGCGCCATCTAAGACATACAGGCTACCTATCTGGAATACCAGGGTAGAATGCAGGGGGTAAAAGAGGGAAAAAACAAAAGAAAAGTGAAGGTAGACACTTCAAGTCTTCAAAGACCGATGCCTAGGAATGATTATTAATGTACACTACTCAAAAGAGCAACCATAGTCAGCAAATTGAAGGATAAAATCATAAATCTGATACCTGATAATACCGAACAACATGTTGATGCTGCAGACGGGAAAGAGTTGCCACTTCCCTGATTATCTCACCACAAGTGAACAACAGAGTAAGAAATGGCAATGAAGAACAACCCCCCCCAAAAAAAACGGTGGGGCTAAACAACTGTAATATTTGAATCAGCATCTCGATAGGGAGTAGGGACCAAGTATACTTCCCAAGGATGAATTAATTGTTTTCTCTCACAACTGACTATTTTCTACTCATATCGAACAAGTTGCTAACAGTAAACTACATTTTCTTTAGGGTTCAGAAAGTCTCAAACATCAAGATCTTCTTTGGGATATTGTCATTGGCCTCTGTGAACATCTAGACTCGTGGAATTGAGACCTATCTCGACCCAAAACCTTACAAATACCAAGTCTATGGACCAATCCATTTACCTATTGCTCTCAAAAATTCAGTTCCTTCCAATATATAACTTCCCTTTCAATATGAAGAATTATGGAATTTCAGAGTTCGTTCACAACTCTAAATCTCAAATATTACATCATGTATGGAAAAGACTAGTACATCAACTTAAATAGTTCGTAAGACCCATAATTGTGAGATATCAAATCCTTTGTTACCAGAAAAAGATACATGGCATCACAAATAAGTTCATTAATTTAAGAAGGAGAATCAAGCCAAAGTGAAAGTGTTTACAGAAGCTATTTGGAAAGTGTTGAGATATATTAGGGATTTAGTTAGATTCTGTTGAGATATATTCGGGATATGATTAGTATTGATATTATTGAGATATATTAGGGATATGATTAGTAAGAGATATTAGGGATATGATTATGATTATGTATATCTCTCTAAATATATAAATACCCTATTAGGATACACCAATGATAATGGGAATTTCAGAATATTTCATTTCTCATCTAACATGGTATCAAAGCAATAAGGTTTTTTTTTCTGCCACTTTGTTCTTCTCCCTACGCTGTCCGTTCAGAGGGAGTCTGTGCGTAGGGAGGGAGGGAGCCAAGTTTCCTTTTCTGCCATCGCATTGTTCATATAAGAGAGGGAGGGAGTTTGTGTGTACTAGGGAGGCACGTTTTTTAGTGACACGCGCTGGCCCTTCAGGTTTCCCACCCTCAGATCGGCCATTTTGTGTGTACTAGGGAGGCACGTTTTTGTGTGTACTACGATGTCCATACGGTGGCGCGTGGTCGGCGCATGAGATACATGCGCCACGCTGACAGCTGTTTTTTGCTTCGCTGACGCCGACTGCCTTTTCCAGTATGGTTATGCCGGTTTCATGGTTGGGTGGTGACGTTTGGTGACTGGGCTCTTTGGTGTGAAGGTGGAGAGAATGACGTAATGCAGTGAAGAGTAGGAGAACAGAGAGAGAGAAGGAGGGAGAAGATAGAGGGAGCAAGCGCTCTGTTATTCCAAGCTAAACTATGCTACTGTAATCCTAAAATATCGGATAATTTTTATGCAAATAATTATAATTCTAATCTTAAAATAAACTCAATCCTCAACTTTAAATTAAAGATTAATAAAAAAAGATAAATCTAAGTCAGCCCTAATCCAACTAAAATTCTAATAATGCGTAATAAATCATAGACCTAGATTTTCAAATATCCATCAGGGAATTTAGTCACTTGGAGAAACAGCATAATAGGGTGGCAAGGAGTAGCACAAAGAGCTGTGGCCCAAGGAATGTGCGAAGGTCTTTGAAAACAAAGACTCTTGGGTATTAGAAGTTCAAATTGATCTCCCTATTAGGTTCAATTTTGGCAATTAAGTAGTTATCACTATTTCTCTTAATCTATTGCAGCATAAGAAAACTAATCATGTAAAGGTGGAGAGACACTTTATCAGGGAGAAGGATGGGATGGCACTATTTGCATAACCTATGTCCTCACAACGAAACCATATAGCAAGTATCTTTATTAAAGAACTTCCTCATCGTGCTTCTGATGGATTTCTTGGCATTTTGGATGTGATCAACATTATGATGCAACTTGAGGGGGAGTACATAAATACGAATATTAAGGCATTTATTGTTAATTGTCAAAGATACACATTATTAAGGGTATTCTTATATTAATGTCCCAACAGGGACTATATTTCTGATTTAGCTGACCTCAACTCTACTTTAACCCAAATCAGTAACGTTCATTTATCATGACCTTGTATGGATACTCACCAGTAAATAAAAAATAGGTTTTCAGCTGGTGAGTAACAAACCCTCCTAAGCATTCACCAACTCAACTTCATTTATCATGACTTTAAAGTCCATCATACCCTCCTAAGCATTCACCAACTCAACCTGAGCACCAAATTTCAGAGAGGATACTGCAATTAAGAGTGGTGAAAAAGAGAGGCAGACCAATGGCAGAAGCACTACTCCAATGTAAGGATTTTCCTGATGAAGAAGTAACATGAGTCCAACTTTATCATTTGCAATCAAAATACATAGAATTTTGCTCCTCTGACATTAGCCATAATTAACGATGAGGTATTTTCTTCGCTTTTTCTTAATATCTTTTGGGATGCGGCATGGCAGGAAGAATTGTTGGCTTGACAAGGATGCATTAGAGAGATTACAAACAATGGTCGGTTCCATTATTTCTGTCATTCTTGTTAACAGTTAAGAAGGCTAGTTAGGAATATAAGAACTAACCAATATCAGCTTTAAACAAGTAATACATAAGACACTTTATAGCATAGCATTTCCTCTGGCTTCTTCTTCTTTCTTATGCTACCCATTTCATCATAAAATTATTGTACTAACATAAACTTTCAGTGTCAAAATTAAAAAGTCAAAGCTTGCAAGAGATAAATATAACGAGATGCAGATAAATGTTTCACTTGCAAAGCATAAATTGAAACAAATGTCTCAGGCATGCCTGTCCAATATCAAATGATATGACTATAAGGACTATTGTAGTTCAACTTCCAAACTATAAGAAATATAATTCAAACTTTTTTTATCCACAAATTTTTCCCAATAGATTAGAACACAAATTTACCTTAAAATCCTATCATTTACAGGCATGCTTTTGTCATTAAGGCGAATTTTCTTTACTGCATACTGCCTTCCATCAAGTTTGTTTCTGCACAACACAACATGGCCAAAACCACCATGACCTGTTCACCATGCCAAGTAACACATTTTACCAAAGATTAAACAATCAACAAACTAATTTGATTGCATTAGAGTATTCTATGAAACATTTTGTCCCATATTACAAGAATATCCTATTTATGTCCTGAAAGCAAAAGAAAACCTAAAAGAAAAGGGTGGATTATTTGGATAGAGAAGCATTCTTGAAATTCTAACCAACAAGGTCCAAAACATGACCCAATCCTAACTATAAATAGCTTGAACAACAAACTCAAAAAATAATAGCAGTCAAACAACCACCTAGTGTGTTCAGATGAAAGAGGTCCACATTCGACAAGGCCGGTATGACTTTCAACTTTCAAACTAAACTCACCTTATTAGACCTCCCCTTTGTTCATTTAAGAACATTCCTAGATCCAACTTAGCTGAGCAGACATTTTTCCTATGTTACAAGCATGCTCTAAAATGAAAGCCTGGATGTCAGAATCCTAGTAGTTCAGGACTTTATTGAAAATAGTCTTCTTATTTATTTATTGAGAGCCGTTAGTGATTTAGGAATAGCAAGAGGGAATGCTGGATCATTTAAGTGAGTTATTTTAGGGGTTTTATTGTACTCATGTCCATGAATATATGGAGCTCTCCATATACTTCGATACAAGAAATATTGAGATTCAATTTCTTCTTCCATTCTCTTCTATATGGCATCAATGCCAAGTTCAAAAGAGAAAAATTTAGTTATGGTTCCTTGTGTAAGAGAGAGAGGATAATTATTGTGTGCTTTTCATCTCTCAATAGTGAGGGTATTAGATCTCACTTCCAGTCTGGCAAATACTGACATCCTCTAATTGACTCAACCGATAAGAATGGTAGCAAATGATCGTATATGCGGGGTCCGAGTGCCACCTCTAGATTTGGCCCTAGAATTGGGTCTTTTTTATGGTAGTTAGCCTCTCTGGCAAAATTACACTTATCTAGTCTTCCCCTTCAATTTATATGGCACTTCCATCTAGCTTTGACAATGGCAAAGAGACATCAAGTTTGCAAACTCAAAAAGTCTTTGTATGGTTAAAACAATTGCCTAGGGCATGGTTTGAAAGATTTGCAAAAGTTCTCAAATGAGAAGGGCACAAGCAAAGCCACCCAAGCGATACATTATTCATGAAGCACAAAGGAAACACAGAAGCAATCTTAACTGTAGTCATCATTCTCATAGGAGGATGACATGCGATAGGATATATATATATATATATCCTTTATGTTCCCAACACATGGAATTTGACAGCTCTTAGCAAAGATGCTAAAAGGGAAAATTTGTAGTATTAACTTTAAAGCTGACAGTTGCGTATTGCAAAATTTGGTCTCAGGGGAAATAATTGGAAATGCCAAGGAATGGGATGGTCTCTATCATCTAGAAGGCTACAGGAGTGTAGACACATAGTAAAAGACTGTTTTGCTTGTTACCATGAACAATGATGTTATTATGTGGCAATACAAACCGTTTTGTTTGCTGGCTCAATTGATTGCTTGAAAATATGTCATGAAGGGCCAACAAGTTTTTTGTAATAATATGGCAACCACAGGGATAGTAAAGTCCTATCCATCATGATTGAACAAAACATGTGGAACTTGATCAGCACTGTATTGAAGAAAAAGTAGATGGTACTGTTTAAGTGTTATAAACCTATCAACTAACGAGTAGCTAATTTGTTATCCAGGACAAAGTTTAAAGGCTTACCAGCAAGCTAGGAATGACAAATATACACAGCAGCCCAGCCCAAACAAATACCCTAGTTCTATTATGTGGAATATCAGCAATTCATTGTTGTTTATTATTCACTATGGGTTCAGAATCCATACAGAGCACTAGAGAGAAGAATCCCGAATACAATGGAGCAGAAATAGGAAAGAAAATCTCTATGATACTACCCGAGACGCTAACTGATGTTGTGTCCCCAATATAATCTGAAACACTAATGCAAATAATAACTAAATCTTCCTATCCACAGAGAGAAATAATAATCGGCCCAATGACATGTTATTAATTGTTTTTTATTTAATTTGACAGTGATTGTGTTTTAATTTTTCCTATTTTTTGTTCTATTTAGGGACCTGAAAATCTGATCATATTAATTTAAAATATTGCATCACAGATTCTGGTAGATTGTTTCATTGTGCGGCAAACCTAGTTGCTACTATGTAATTATTGCATGATCAATAAAATTCTGAAGTTGAGTTATCAAATTTCTCAGCCAATTACAGAACCTATACTACATGAAATGAGCATCAACAAGTAGCCACCATTAACACACTCCCGCAAGTAGCCACCTCTAACACCCTCCCATGTTTCCCACTACAGTTGCACCGTCTCCTACTTTTCCCATCAACATCTTCAACCTTGGCCCTCTTCTTCCTTCAGCTGTGTATGATCAAGAATGATCAGACATCTTGTGCTCTATCAGATATACACAATATCTCAGGTACGTTAGGATTTAAATCATAAGAAAGCATTGCACTAGCATCTGGTAGAAATGTAGCTCAATTAGTTCACTTAAAAATTATGTCAACTTTTAACCAAAAGAGAACAAACGCTATAGTAAACTATGAACAACGCAAATAGAAATAGCATCCAAGTGTTTTACCAAGAGGCCGTAGCTCCTCAAAGTCATTCAAATATCGAGAACTTATGGGAACCGTAGTTGGGTCTCCAAGATCAGAAGGTTTCCAAAACTGTGATATTTTGGATGATACCTGAATGAAAATAACAAATTACTGATGAGGACTGAGGACAGTTATGTGTTATGTTTGCAATGTAGAGAAGTGTGATTACCCACCAGGTGCTTCTGGAAGACATGATCGAAGGTTTTATTAAAATAAGAAGGAGGTTCAGATGCCATATCCCTTGCCCAATCAGAAATGACCTAAGAATATAACTCAGAAGCATTAGGGTCATTCTACAATAGGAGTCCTCCCGAACACGACAACTTATAATTTATACCCCTAAATTGTACAGCTCTACAGCTATTTGCGGCAAAGAGTTAGACAAAGGACTTTTTGAGGAACAAGCAAGGCGAAGCAAGTGAACCTAGTCCAAAATAAAGTAGTAAAATTGTCAGTGTTTGATCTGATACAAATGTGACAAAAACAAAAACATAAAATCAATGTTACCATTATCAGATCCCTTTCATCTGTTTGAAGTTCTCGATGATGAGCCATGGATGCAGAAGACTGAGACTCTGAAGACGCAGTTGCACAAATACCTTCTTCATTATCCTCTGATGTATACTCATCATGGATAAAATCCACCTGAAGTAGCAAATATATATGTTGCAAGAGAAATTAAAAAGACTTTTGTACCACTCTTTGACATAAAAGAACCAACCCAAATGGACACAAGGCATGTCACATTGTTACCAACTGAATAACAGAATTTATATAGTACAAGTGGGTACTCTGTTGTCCATCAATCCCCCAACCAATTCACAAAATAAACATTCATCTTGAAATGTCTTTAAATAATTAACATATGGAATCCTAGATCTCAAAGAAACAAACTAGCCAGATAAGGATCTTCTCATCATGATGATGATGAACAAGCTTCTAAAATATCGTGTAATGGATTGCACATTGCACACACAGATTATATATTATAAAATTTTGATATGTATGATAGTTGAAACCAACGTTTCTTACTCATTAAAATTACATTGCACAACGGCTTCATATGTCAAAAGACACTCTATAAAAGAGCTTTAGAAGCTTCTTAATTACATATTTTGCATCCTTCATTCATATTAGAACTCAACAGTCTATTGTACTCTGCAGCCTTTCTTGAGCGTTATAACAAGATAACAGTTACGAATTTATTAAAAATTCATAATTTTCAATTTTCCTTTTCAGAATCAGTGTCCTTAAACTTAAGCCAATTTCTCATGAAGGTGAACAAGTTAACAAAAACCCCAAATTTATTGATAAATCCCCATCTGTAAGAAAATTACCTTCGTGTTTAATGATTTTTAAAATTAACACCCTAACTGAGAGCTTGAGACGGTATTTTAGGTTTATGGCATTAAGAGAAAACACTTTTCTGTATAAGTATATCATGCCAAATTAATGATGCTGCACAGAAACAAAAGTAAACAGTGCTCATTATATTTACCTCTTTCTCATTTTCAGTGCCATTCCCTATGAGCTCCACTGCATCAGATTTACTTGAATTAGAGAAAGGCATGCTCTCGTTGCTTTCTTTGCTATTTTTCCCCAAGGTATCTAATTTGCCAGTTGGAGAAACTAATGGGCCTTGCTTTGTTTCTTGCACTTTAGGTGGTTCTGAAATTCTACCAGATTTATTGTCCTCAGTCCCATACACAAGTTCTGAGGCATCTAACTTCAAGGGTAGGACAGGAGAAATTTTATCACTAGTTTCATCCATTCCAAAACCCCAATTCCATGATTCTCCACACCCACTGAAGAGGTCTATGAAACCATAAACAAAAGAACTTCTATTTGAAGTCGCTATATCCTTCAAAAACAATTCTTCATTGCTTTCCACAATTGAGCGGGAATTCTTCTATGAAAGGTTATGCAAACTTATTACCATCTAACATGATCTTAAAATAGATTATCAAATATAAGACAGTATATCCAAAAATAATAAAAATATATTAATCACACTTTCTGTAGCAATAAAGTAACTTTTTTCCCAGCATATACTGAAAATAAATAAGTTAAATATATTCTTTAATGGTAATAAATCTATTAAAAGCAGTAATAACCAAGTTCTTTGTAGTAAGAAATTTGATGTGGACCCAAAAAAAGGAGGAGGTAAGGCTCACAGAGTCATTTAATTTGCCAGCTGGCTCAATACCAGACATGAACTCTTGTGCAGCCTCCACCAAATTAAAGATCATTACTCTTCCCTCCCTGGCATTTAAGGTAGCCTGAAAGGACAAGAATAAAATAAAAACAAAACACAAGTAAAATACAACTTTGTACAGAATGAAATGACAGAAGAAAGATAAGTGTATTGCAGAGTATGCAAATCTATGGTGAGGCAGGGGCATAGAACGGACACAAAGGATTGTTGTGGCAATAAAAATTTACACATGTAATTCCAGCAGAACCAAATCTGGAAAGTTTCACTACAAAACAGATTGAAACTCTGTTAGGGCCACTTTTGGTAACTTAGGAAAAACATGAAATAGGGAAAACATACTTTTCTGGTCTGCTCTTTGACTCGTTATTTTGGAGAAAGAAACATAAAATAAGGTGGTTGTAATATGGCTGTGGTCAAAATCTATAGGTTGGAAACTGTGAGAGATGCTTTTTGGGTTCTATAAATCTCCCTTTCAATCGAGCAAGAGAGGGAAGATTGTAGAAAAATTGTGGCTTGGCCCTACTGGGTGGAGAGTACCATTCCTCTCAAAAGATTGGCAATCAATTTATGTTAGAGTTGTGTCTTATTGAGAGAGTGTATCTTGTCAGTGTCCTTTGTAGTATTGTTCATTATCCTTTGAGTCTGTAATTGTTCTCCCCTGTTTCAGTGTAAAAGTGAGATCTTTTATCTATTAATGTAATGAAGTCTTAGCTTCTAATTATAATTTTGTGTAAATCTGTCTTTTATACCTCTGGGTCACAACAAACTCCTTGTATGATACATGGCAAGAGTCTAAGAAAAACAAAATAACCAAATAATTAATTCACTCTGTTGGATAATATCTTAATTTGCTATATCAGTATTATCTTTGTAATTAAAATAGGAGTGACTGTGGGATTAATATTTGTAAGGATATGCTCTGAATAGCTTGTCTTATTCATAACTCGATGAGGGTATTTACATACAATGTGGGAGCATCAGAAGTAAATGCTCTTAATGACTGATAATATCTCCTAATAATAACCGATCCTCTAATAATATCTGATTCTTATCATAATTACGATATATTTACAATATCTTTACACTCCCCCTCAAGTTGGAGCGTAAATGTTAATCATGCCCAACTTGTTACAAAGATAGTCGATCCAAGTCCCATTCAAGGCTTTGGTAAGCAAGTCACCTAGCTGATCTCCAGACCTCACATGTCCTGTAGAAATAACATTTTCTTTGATCTTATCCCGAACAAAATGACAATCAATTTCGATGTGTTTTGTGCGTTCATGAAAGACAGAGTTGGAGGCTATGTGCAAAGCTGCTTTATTGTCACACCACAACTTTGCTGGTAATGAAGTTTTGAGACCAACCTCCCTCAACAGTTGGTAGATCCACACTATCTCACACACTGATTGTGCCATAGCTCTATACTCAGCTTCAGTGCTAGACCGGGATACCACATTATGTTTCTTATTTCTCCAGGATACTAAATTTCCACCTACAAAGACACAGTATCCTGTAGTAGACCTTCTACTAGCTTTCAATCCACCATAGTCCGTATCACAAAAACACTCAATATCTGTGTGACCATTATTCTTGTATAATATACCACGACCGGGGGATCCCTTTAAATAATGCAAGACATGCTCTAAGGCCTTTCATTGGTTAACAGTTGGTGATGCCATGAATTGGCTGAGCACACTAACTGAAAAAGTGATATCAGGACGAGTCACAGTAAGATAGTTTAGTTTTCCAACCAATCTGCGTTTATTGACTCGAGACGCTAGGGGAAGACGATGATGCTTGGCAAACTGACACGACTCATAAGCTAAAGAGGATAAGGAATGAAACTGAGAAAACATCCGTTTGAGAGAAGACAAGGATAAATGACCCAAACGACAATGCACATCAAAGGGAATGAGTCCACCGGAACAAGCAACTGAACGAGGCACCTAATCATGTGATCAGTGGCTCCAGAATCTATGATCCACTTCGAGGAAGAAGACACGAGAGAGGTAGCAGTATCACCTGTGGTGGCAAGAGCACTTGGTGGTGATAGCACTGTAGAAGTCAGAGATTCTTGATACTTGGAGAACTTGGCGTATTCAGCAGTGGAAATTGTAACGCTATCATCATTAAATGATGTGACAAGTGCAAAGGTAGTTCTCTGTTGTCGATTCTGCAACTTGCGACATGTGCGCTTGGTATGACCTGGTTCATTACAATAATAGCATATGACTCCACTAGAGTCCTGAGGAGCTCCCCCTGACCGGGAGGACCCTTTGTGAACTGAAGGACGATTGGATTAACCCTTGCTGACGAGAGAACTAGTTGGGGTGCCAGAAGAAGGCTGAGAAAGATTCTCATTGAGCATGACACGACAAAATACATCCTGAAGAGTAGAAATCTCAGACCCAGATAAAATTTGAGAACGGACTGTCTTATATTCAGATGGTAAACCAGTGAGGAAGCTCATGACAACTAGTTGCTCCCGTTGAGTCTGTTGCACCTGAAGATCAGTAGTAAAAGGCATTAACATGTTCAACTCCTCATAAGTGCGTTTGAAGTCCATAAAATATGCTTTGAGGGAGCGGTCATTTTTGTCGGCCCGATAAAAAGCTTTGCAAACCTCGTAAACCTGAGAGATATTTCCCTTGCCGGAATACAAAAATTCTAAGAAATCCATTAGTGCCTTAACAGATTCACAGTGATTGATAGACGGTATAATCTCACTTTCAATAGAGTTACGAATTTGTAAAAATAATTTGGCATCATCACGCAACCAAGCTTTACGTGAATCATCCAAAGGTGGATTAGCCGCCAGATGATCCTCCTTATCAATACTCTGTAGGTACATACGAACAACCTTACTCTAGTCCATAAAATTAGTCCAGCTTAACTTATGGTCAATAATTCTAGTAACCACCGGAACAATTTCCAGAACAACAGAAGACTTAGCCTCGGCCATAGAAAAAAATTGAGCAAATAGCAAAAGGATGGGCTATAAGCAAAATAATCAATAAGGAAACGTCTCACCAGGGACCAAGCAATAGAAGAGAGTTACCGGAAGCAAAAGAAGTGACTGCAAACCGCTAGAGACAAGACACGTACTATGCCCAAACAGAGTGGTCCCAGAAAGAAAACCTCAAACCAGGGCATGAAACCACCCGGGGAATGACGAAAATAAGGAGACGAAGCCGAAGACGTGGATCGCCGTCGAAAACTCACCGGAATATGGCGTCACGCGTCGACGCGTGATAAGACGACGGAACTGCAGACAGCACGTGAGGTTCATGCGCTCACCAGTCGGTGACGAAACTAAGGGCACTGACCGAACGAGACCTTCCGATCCTCCGTGTGGGCGCGTGCGTGGACAGGCGACGAATCTCTGAGCAGATCGGGAACGAAGAACCTGAAGACCGAACGATTGCCTCGTCTGGAAAGTTGAGACCTGATGCACGAATGGGCAGACATCTTCATTCACCTGGACGAAGACGCAGATAAACCAGCAGACAGAAAAGAATGCTCTGATACCATGTAAGGATATGCTCTGAATAGCTTGTCTTATTCATAACTCGAGAAGGGTATTTATATACAATGTGGGAGCATCAGAAGTAAATGCTCTTAATGATTAATAATATCTCCTAATAATAACCGATCCTTTAATAATATCTGATTCTAATCATAATTATGATATATTTACAATATCTTTACAATATTGATTAGGAATCGATTTGTATTCATTAGGCAATTACATAATCATCATTCTTGCAAGTAAAAAACGCAGAATATTTTCATTCCCTATGACTGATGACATGGTATCAGAGCAAAAAAGATTCCACTGTTTCACAAATTTCTCATAACAATTAAGATACATTATACTCAACTATATGTCCAGCTATTTTGGTCATACTCTTCATCTTGGTTTTACAGTATATTGATCAAGTTTAGCAGGCCTTTTGTCTTTATTCTCACCTTTCTTGTTCATTTTCTTTAACATTGCACTAACACAAGACGTGTTAATTCCCATTTGCACAAATGGAACAAAATTTGAGAACCAACAGGATTAGTTCTCATATAATCTCATCCTTGATGCAAATATGATCACAATTCACGCACAAAGATTACAACACTAGTTAAGATGTGTAACAGTTTATTGAAGAAATAGACACCCACCAACCTACCTGATCATGGAGGAGAGACAAAAGTTCATCAGCATCACGTTCTGATAAACCATTCTCAGGAGTAATTTGTAACTTTGGACACTTGAAAGGATAGCCAGGTAAGCACCTAGAGAGAGAGAGAGAGAGAGTTAGCAACAAAACCATCGTGGATAAACACAATGCCAATCAACCAAAGCCTTACTAACCTAACAACAAGAACAGCAGAAACATCTACATCCTCATACCCCATGTCTTTTGAATAGGGTCTGCTAGATTGAAGTAGAAATTAATTATGAGAAGAACAGAAAATTATCAGGCCTGGTACAGAAGTAAGAGAAAAGCAGCAAAGAAACAAACCTGAGCTTAATAACTATCTGAGGAGGTGATCCAGGAAGAATCTTGCAATCTTCTTGAAAAATTGCACATCTAAGACCCAAAAATATCACATAAGATCGTGAAGACAATATCACAAGTTAACGAAATTCACTGTAGCCCAAAATTGAACCTACACTACTGATAAGAGATCCATCAGCAATAAGTTCAGTTATCAACATCTTTCCATGCCCTAAATTTATAGTTAACCCAAGGATACAAAACAGCCGTCTGGCTCAATGAAGTGGTGCAAGTAATATTTTTTTCTTTAAGGAAAGAAAACAGCACCTCTAGATTATGTTAATATACCTCCATTGCTGGAAGAGGAAAATCATGATTACAAAACAGTGAAAATATTACCTGCAACCCCTAAATTACAAGTTTTCTTTAAGAAAGATGATACGCACAAAACCCTAATGATGTTGCAAACCAACAAGAGTCTGACAGAAGATAGCCCGCTATATGGCATAAGACATATGTATACTACATTTCAAGCAGAAAACCCAGATAATGGCAACACACATGTCAAAAGCCAATTATTTTAAAGAAAACCTATACATACTCTTCCAATTGCACTATTGATCCAGGTTTGATTTCCCCAAGAGCATCACCAAGTTATCCTAAGCTGCTGTCCAATACTTTATAATGTATTAAATCGAAATCCTGAAGGTCTCGGCTAACTGGCTATTAGACAGAATCTCATGATACGTATCATTCCTCTATTTCTGAATTAGTCGTTATTCATAAATTACTAATATACGTCAAGCGAGCACATAAATACATTACAATTACAACCTCAATCAAACAAACTCTACAACAGTATCTGATTTATTTGTCAATTCTTTGAAGTTACAAGGTTTAACTAGTTTCTTTTTACAAGGCCTGTGAACCTGAGTAACAAGAGCAAGACGTAGCAGACTGACTGTACTTTCAATATTTGATTAGTTTGGCACTCTATTTTTAATCCGAATAAGTTATCCATCCCAATTAAATCCATATTAATTGTTTTGACAAAGAAAAATATTTATTATTGATTCACCGGATGAATTCTCTCCAGGTTTTCTAGCCTATGTTTGATCTGAATTAAAGAGTTCACAGGTTAAACGTGGTCGCAATGAATATAAGTAGCAATAACTCAAGCAGCAGCAACACTTACAAAGCAGTGATTTCTTCCGATAGTTCATTATCATCCCCGCAAAATTGAGATGCATGATCTTTCAGGGGTGTTCTTCGCTTAATTCTCCTTCCACTACCTCCTCCACGCTTCTTCTTCCTTGAACTATGGCCCATTTTTTTCCTTCACCCTGCAGGAGGAAAACTCTTTCGCTCCTTTTCCAACTCTCACTAATTTGATTCACCTTCTCCCTCAACCCATGACGCTGTTGAGTCACCAGCTCAAATGATCAGCAACCATTCACAGGGACCAGAATCAGGTCGGATAACAGTAACCAATGCAAACTCACAGAAAAGTGTTCTAAATGAGAAATTGGTAATGGTCAGAATTTTTTTTTTTTTGGGCCAAAAAAATTGTCAGAGCTTAGGGAAGTGAAATACAGGATAATTTGCGCGAAGATCACAGAGATGGTGGCGCACTGGCGCTCGATCGGCCTCACCGAGTTTTTAAAACTGGGTCCGGAATTTCCAAAATGGAATTTGGGGCAGGTTGGGCTAGATGAGTGTAGAGGCAACGTCTTCATAACAAATCATTTGGATTTGAAGGTTTAAATTATTATTTTCAGAAAATAAATATATTTTTAAAATTAACAATTATTGAATTAATAAAATATAAAGATTAATTAAAATAGATTTAGATAGTACGTATTTAATATAAATATTCCAATTAAACTAAAAATTGTGATTGATACACATACATTAAACGCAGACAAGTTTATCTTGATTCTGCTTTTTGCCTACCTCCCAAAATCTTGATTTCTTTTGGTGATGGAGATCCAAGTAATTTGATATTTAAATTTAAAGTTGTTATTAAATTGTTAATATTGAATTCAAGATAAAAACGATTACATCATGTGTTTAAATGATCTTATTTTAAGGAATTTGACGATATTTAAGGTAAGCATGTCAGAAGAATGATTTTAACTTACATGAAAGTGTTTTTTAAATACTTTTGAGAATTCCTCAGACAAGCACTAAAATCTCAAGCTACCTAATGCTCCATTTGGTTGGATGGAATTGGGAGTGGGAAGTAGAATTGGAGGTGGAACCCAAAAATTAATTTGTTTGGTATCATGGAAGTGGATTTTATGAAACCCAAAAATGCTAGAAATGGGTTCCGACCTCTCCCATGAAAACCCAATTCCAATTTCATGGAAATGGGCCTTTGACCCTTTTGCCCTTTTCCCCTCCTCCATCCACTCTTCAATTTGGCACGAGACCGAGGTGAACGATTTGTGATGAAGACAATGGAGGTAAGCGATCTACAACGGAGTTCTTCGATCTACGACGACGGCGGAGGTAGGCGATCTGCAACGGAGATGGTTAACAGAGCTTGCCATCTGCAATGGCCAAAAAGGTGGTGACGACGACAAAGATGGGCGACTAGGAGCAATCTACAAGCGAACCAAACGACGAGGAGCGATCTACAAGCGAACCAAACGACGAAGAGCGATCTACTACGGCAACGGAGACGGAGGTGGGCCATGATGATAAAGGCGGGTGACGGCAATAGAGGTGGGCCACGAGGCAAGTGATGGCTACAGATTTTTTGTGTTAAGAGTATTTTGGTATTTTGTATCATACTTCCATGATCATACCAAACACACTTTAAAACTCAATTTCACTTCCATTTCCATCAAAATCTTTTCTATGTACCAAACGGGGCATAAATGACTGGAAAAACTTGGTCTAAGAACACTGGAAAACGCTGGAATAGAAAATAACAAGCGACAAGGAAAACACAAGCTACAAGCAGTAGAATGACATCGAAGACAATAGCTGGTTTAGAGTGTCGAAGAGCGATGGTGAAATCCATGCAATAGGCAATGAGATGAGTCCATGTTACAGGGACACACAGCAACGCATTTAAGTCGAATGTGCCACAAGGCCGAACCGCCGGACCTGAAAAGGAAGCTACAGACACCGGCCCAACCAAGGTATGATAACATACGTTGAACTTGACTAGGCGCAGGGATAACAATGAAACTTGCAATGCACCCTTATAATTGAATTTGGCCAATATGATTGAACCTATATCATAAACCATCTTTCTATGGAGCTCTGTCGACTGTAGTCCCAAACAAGAAGAATCCGGTATTATCTCCAATATAAAAAGGCCGAAAATGCCATGGCAATAATATTAGCGACAATTCGTTATCACAGGTCAGTATTTTCGAACAAAAAATTTATCCTGTTAACTTCATTGTGTATACTCTTCCCGTTGATCCCTTTCTTCTACTCTCTCACTATAATCCGCTCCCACGTTTTTGCCTATAACGATATATATAGGAGCAAAATCACTGCTTTGCTCTAGAGAAGGCACTGCTAACTAATCCCCACTGCAAGATTAACCCTCTAATTCATAATAACATGAACTCACTACAAGCCTGAATCTAATTCCATGGCATTACACTATATCAACAGCTACTGGCTTGCCTCGACCCATTGAAAATCCTTTCGTGCCATCTGGCATTCGAGGTCCAGGAGGTTGCTTGGCTACAACTTGCTCGACATGAATCAAATCATTTGAAGGTGGAGTTCCTATGTGATTGGTACGACTAAACTGGTGACAATGAGATCGGCTTCGCCCCTTGCCCCGTCCCCGACTACGACCCTTCCTCTGGCCAATCTCTTTCTCAAAATTATGCTCTTCTCCCTGCCAAATAGAAGGAATGTCAGATACAACCAGGGAAAAAATGATGTCCTACAAAACTGGATACCCCAAACAAAAGCATTGAACAAATCACAACATTTTTTGTTAAGTTGCTTCAAATAATCTTGTTAAAATAAAATTTTAGTGTGTTTGATGTGCACATTAAGAGTAAAAAGCAAAAACACGAAGTTTTGAACCCAAGGGTCAGGTTGTGGCAGTTAAAGGGTAAGAAGTATGGGATTCTCAAGAGAAATGTTGAAGAGGAAGAGGTTCGGGACTCACAAGGAAATGATGTCATCGTGTGGAAGGAAATGGCTTAAAGGATTTGAAAAGTTGTTAAAGCAGTTTTGGGAAATCAAAAGGCCTCGGACAAAGAGATATGAGTTTTGGTGGTAGAATGAGGAGGTACAAAAGAAAGTCAAATATACAAGAGATTGTTTTAAAGCCATACACATGTGCATTAATGCTGAAAACTGGGAAAGGTATCATTGGGCCAAAACGGAAACTAGGTGAGTGAAGTATGTTCTACAACGTTTGAGAAATTTAGCAAGGAGTTAGAGACAGGCTGAAAACAAAAGATTTACAAGATTACGTAGTATATTGAGATGGAATTGAAATTAATGATGGATGAGGGCGTTCATCGTGTGACTTGAAGGATTTGATAACTCTAGACTATGAACAAAATTAGATTAGGAGGATTTGACTGACTCATGGAATCATCTTATGATGAATTTGGGATTGCTAGCTTTCTTTTTCAACTATAATGTTTCAAGATTAACTTTACATGAAATCACAGCAAACTCTCATATGTCGCAACTGAAACTGCAAGAGTGTAGGGATCACTTTTTAGGTGCTGAACACTATCAAGAAAATTACCAGTTCCTCAGGTTACCAGTCTGGTATTACTGTTACTAATAGTTAAAAAAAAACAGTGCTTCGTCAAATTACCCACAAGGAGCATTCATAAAATAAACAATTAATAAGGACATTTCTGTAATTATGCTGTGTTGTGAAATGCAAAAGTTAACTTTCGGAAGGTAGTAACAACATTTCACTTCAAAGATCTTACCCGGGAAGCCCCTCTAATCAAATTGAAAACAAAAACAATCTTCCTAACTTGAAAGCTGAGAACCAACAAACAAAAAAGACAACATGCCAAAGAATGCTCCTTTCTTTAGCCTGATACTGATGGCATTCAGGATTTTCAGTAATTTTATGATGAATACCGAATTCTTGTTACAATCCGCTGCTTTTTAACGACTCCTTTGAACCTCTTTATTATATATTTGAAAAAATAAGATATCAACATACACAAGAACTTACAGCAGGTTCATGCAGCTTAGAATCCGCCAAGTAAGAGTCTTCTAACAGTTTCTCATTAGCCTGTTGCTCAGGCACAGAAGTATAATCCTGTTCACATTCAACTTCAACTTCAACTTCAAGCCCCTTCTTCCCTCGCACTTGTGCAGGTTTTGACTTGATTAAAACAAAACGAGAGAGCATATAAATAGCATAATCGTATAAGATACAATATAAGTCTATCTTTTTTGTCAGCATCCAAAGAAAGGAAAAGCATGCAGCGGCCTGGGGAATCCCAAGAGAAACATTATTAAGATTCCTGCAATGCAACAGGAAGATCTGACTCGGATGAAATTATTCATTTGAAAAACCAACAGTCTCATTAGGGACATCTGGTACAAAGACTTGACATTTCATTACAAGAATCACATCACTGGAATCAGTTTATAAATATCTAGTCACTGAAAAAGTGACTATTTCTGGGAATCACTGAAATGCCTCAACTCCTTATGGGTGTATAACTAGCTTGGAGACAATGAAGCTTCTAGTTGGGGATGGCATAAGTACATGACCACTCTATTGAGCAGGATGCACAATGGTTAGAGGACAGGGATTGGTGATGCCTACAGAACCTCTAGCCACTCTGCTGCCATACTTGATGATAGAGACTCCACGAAGCATCTATCTAGAGTTGTGAGTAGCTGAACTCAAAAGGACACTTGTCCATTTAGATAAAGCATTCGAACTAGCTCAGTACTAAACACTTGTACCCTTTTCCCTTGAGGGACAGTTTAACTTTCATTTTCTCACATTAGATTGGTAGAACAATAAGGAGAATATTCCTCTCTCAAATTCTCAGTTTCAAAATTATTGGATATGTATTTGCAGACGAGGCCACAAAATAATAACACTGAACAAAGACATCTTAATGTCAAAATGTGTGAACATTACAACTAGGGAACTGCCACCAGTTTCATCTTCTGCTAAAAGGCAAATTTGATTAGTGGTAAAAATATCTGCATAGTATACAGAAAAAGTAAAGCAAAAAAAAAAAAACCTATACCATGCATCTAAGCATTAGACGAACCCGGAGGCCGCTCCGCCAGTTCCTCTCATCATTCAGCTCAGCGACCTGCCAATCACTATCAATCTTATTCTTACGTGATTATATTTGGCATCTCAAGTAAAATACGCTGAAAAATAGTCAGTCAACTAAAGTATGAGTACTTACTGCTCTCTCAGCTAGCTCAACGGATTCATATTCAACAAATGCATGCAACTGGCACAGATTAGCCATATTAGATTCATTCAATTATCCTCTCTTCAGAAATGATCTAAAAGGGAAGGGGGGGAAGAATCTCATTTTTTGAATGTCACAAGTATATGTGCATTTCTGACATTATACAAATTTCTAGTAATTCTAGGTGTCAGGTGGGTATGTAATACTGGTAGAAAGAACAATACATCATGGAGGGGCAGGAGGAATTAACATCCGGACAACGAAAAAAAGAGAAATATTTAAATTGATAAGGCCAAAACAGCCCTAACTTCCAGCAGATGCAAATCCAAGCTCATAGGACCAAGACAGAAAACACGAATTAACATCTTCATGGATGAATTGTGAATCATGAGCAAGACTATCCATACTTAGTGTGCATCCCCATGCATTACCACTCCATGGCGCAAACAAAGAGGTGTAATCTTTGGAATAGCATGAAATCATTATGCGGAACTCCAACTAAATAATCAACAAAACCATCGATAGTCACAAAGTTCTATTAAATTATTCACGCCCACAGAATTCCATTCAATAGTTGAGACTATAAGCAGATCTTGAAGTTCATGTTTTAAAGCCCACACATCAAAAGGCAATAAAAAGGCAGACAAAATGTACCCATGCTATGTATGCCTCACATGTGAACTAGTAATATGTGTTTTCATATTATATGTACCTTGTTAGATAGAGGCATGCCATCAACTTTTGCCAGTCTTGATGCAGAAGAAGCTCCACCATTTGAGGATTGAGGTGGGCAAGTCCGTATAGTATTGACACTGCCAATTAACACAAATGATAACTAGAATTCAAGGTTTTGAATCCTTTCGGTACAAATGTCCAATTTAAAAATGGGGGTCCACTTCAAAGCAAACTCAAATAGAAGCTACACCAGTACCTCCCCACGGCAGAAAAAACCTTGACAAGATTCTGGTGGCAATGATCCTCAGGTAAGTTCTCAGCTACAACAATGCGGGACTACAAAAAAAGAAGTTATTAGATGAAGAACGAAGGAGAAAAGGTAGAACTAAAAGCTACCATCATTGACAACAAAAATGCATCACAAGTGAAACATTAGAAAGAAAAACACATGAAAAACAGGTAACCGGAAATAAGAGAAGAGAACAAAGTCACCTGTAACTCTTCTATATCAGACTCAGTCAAAGGATGCAGGCGTCTGACTTTTTTTCCATCTTCACTAACTACCTAAAGAATTCAGTTACAATCTGCATTAAAAACAATATCCATAGACTTGTGAAATTCATAAAGTAAAGTGAAGAAACTTACAAGCTTTGATGAGTTCCTCAAAACAGTTGCAAGCTGGGAGTGACTACTTATAAGAGCCTTAATTTTCTTAAATGATGCAACAACAGATATAGGCACTGCATGATTTTGGAAAAGTATTAGAGAGAATACCAACTAGCAGACCTCAGAAAAACTAATCCCAACTCAAAACAAGAATCAAGATATCATATTGTAAAACTTGATGACCTTCAGGGTTCAGATCAAAATTTCATCATACCATTTCCCTCCCCTGAAACGTGGACAGAAGGAAGGTTGTGCAGGAAATAGCGTGAAATAGTCAGCCGCTAGGTTATTTAATTACGTGAGGATAAAACCAATAAAATTTAAAATATACATATCTATGTCTATATATGTATATATATTATCTTACCATAACCTTCAGGATCTTTGTTGATGAACCGCATCAAATGATCAGTTGTAGCTAAGTTTAAATTACTGAAATAATACTCTACCTACAAATGACAATAATATATCAACATCTGAGCAAAAATGTAATGAAGCTATGACGTCTTAATTTCAAGAAAAGAATGTTATAAATAAATAACTTTTCACATCAATATGAATTATGCAAACTTATCAATCATTCTCAATTTCCTTTCCTGACATAATACATATTTAGAAGCACCAATGTCCTAACACCTATAACATATGTGTAGAAAGCATGGGCTCCGGAGCAATCCCAATATAGGCTGATTCAAGGATAAGTATCCAGTATAGATGCGAAAAGTTGAAAGAAAAACACGGAAGTCACCTGATTCAAAATCTTCTGACTCGCTTCCTCAGACAGTTTATTCTTGAAAGGAGTATGATCTGGCTCAACTTGGGACTTCTGAACTGACTGCAAGCCAGAGTCTTGGTCCCCCGATCCCCCTCCACCGGTGCTAACATAGTACTGATGCTGATGAGAATGATAATGAACAGGATGCTGATGGGACAGATGGTGGTGCTGACTCTGAACAGGGACGACGCGACTGCCCACTGGCACATGAGGTCGAATCGGTATGTGGAAGGGCGAAGTTGGAGGAGGTGGATAAACATGTACCATACCTGGGGGCAGGGGAGGAGAAGGTGGTGGAACTACGAGCCTAGGTTGTTGTCGATCGGTCCGTGAAGCGGGTCGAGTAGGCACAAATTCAGGTGCCTGCGCATTGAGTTGACTAAAAGAAACGCTTCCAGGAAAAGGCGGATCTGGCTGGGATTGAACAGTACAAGGTGACGATGCATCTGGGGTTTCCGACACTGACTCCTGAGCCATTACAACGAGAAGTTGGCACGGTATAGAACGATCAAAGAGACTGGCGAGCAGGTTAGGGATCGGAGTTCTGACTTATTGATAGAAGCGTCGGGGGATAGTGGGATACCAGTGCGACCAAGTGGGATTCATCATCCGATCCGATGGAGAAGAATTCTCAAATTTCCAGTGGAATCCTTTCTCCTAATATATGCGACGATTTTTTTTAACCTGACAACTTTCATTTGGAGAAAAAGGAGAAAAAGGTTGGCAAGTATCTCGATACGGGTGTGTTTGAGGTGTAGTAAATTTTGAGATGGTTTTATTAATGTATAAAAATATCTTAAAATCTATATAACCATTAAAAATTCGTAAAACTGTGTTAAATTTCGTAAAACCATTTTGTTCGTAGGATTTCGCAAATACACAGGATATTTGATTCTCTGGCCTAAAAGCACGTGGACCACCTTCCGAGCGGAAGGAGATTTGCGCGGCTTTTCCCTTCACGTTTGGAAGAAAATCACCTTGACTCTTCCGGACGGGGAAAATCTCCCTTTAGGTTTGGACCAAATGACCCTAATTAGAAACAATAAGAGGGGAAAAGGAAAATTGGAGGAAATGTGTAGGTAATATGGCAATATAGTTTTGGATTTGACTGTTGAGATAAATTTGGACAGAAAAAGGGGTGACACAATTAATTACATGATACAATTAAAGAATATATTGTACAAACTTTACAACCCAATTAGTTATGTAATATTAGTTAGTTGAACAATTTTACCTTTCAATAGTATTTAATTTACATGTATTTCCTTTATTCCATTTTTTCTTTTTGTTTTATTTTCCTCTAATATTATCACAATATATTCATATGAATATATATTACTTAATGAGATTCATGTCCTTTGTAAATAATTTTTCATCAAAAGTTGCTCTCCTAACATTTATCTACACATAAATCACATCGCATAATTTAACTTTTACTTAAAATTTATTTTCTAAAATGCATTAAAAAAAAAGTTAGTTCTTGCACTTCTTATCCAAACAAACATTTTATCTTTTGCGAAAAGACATGTAAATGACGTAAACATAATTGGGTGAAAAATAACCATAATCATTCAAAAAGGATCATAGAATGTCAAGCCCATTAATTTATAGGACCATGAGTGTTACAAAGTTTGACCAAGCTTGATGTGATCAATGATGTGGCGATAAGAATTTGAAAGAGGCGTACTTCCTCTACTATGAAGAACTTCCCAGCTCTATTCACCTTCCTCTCCACTGACCCACAACCTCCTTCGATCGAGCACGTCCTCCCTCTCCCCTATGTCTAGCAACATTTTACTACAAAGAATGAATCCCAACTCCCACACCAGCCTTGATTCTCTGTGTTTTATGCTTCTTTTATTTTATATTATTTTTTAGCTTCAACATTCAATCTAACTCAGAAGCTGACATAATAATAATTAAAGAGAATGCCATGTGAGCCCAAAGAATTGCCTTGGTTAAATGAACAGAAAAAAGGTTGACGGCAGCAAAGCTTGGCTGAGGAAAGGATCATGAAAACTGGGATCGAGTTGACTGCGAAGAACTAGAATGGAGATTGGTGACAATGAAGAAAGGTAGTGGACCCATCGAGTTGAGGTGGATTAGTAAGATGGCCACCTCCTTTTCACTAGTTGGTAGGTTGCAATAGGCCATCCCCAGCCATGTGAGTCTAATCTCTTGTGGGACATGTGAGCGGCGGAGGGAGCTTCATCAACAGAGATAATCCGGGCGGCAGGTGAGCATGCAACAAGACTTTGGGATCGAAGGGAGGATACAGGGGGAGAAGATAGAGACAGGAGGTAGAATGTGTTAGGGGGAGAGTTGCCCATCAAGAATGAATTGGGGGTGTACAAATTAGCTTGATTGTATGTTGGGTTTATGTATCAGGACAAGTGTAGGAAGTAGCTTAGCTAAATTGATGTCCATGGGCCAATGTGAAAAAGGACCAATAGGATCGGTAGCTATTTGTTATATGCTTCCTCAGCGTCAATATTAAATACGAGTGTTGATGCCAGGAGGACTATATACATGGATATTGTGTTCTCTTTTGATGGAATGAGAAATGATAAAGCATTATTCATCTCCTGTTACTTTATTCAACATGGTATCAGTGCGCACGCTGAGATCCTAGATCCATCCACTTCTTTGATACTGCAACAAGCCCAATGTTAAGCAAGACAACCCATCATCAAAGACAAAAGAAAAAGAAGAATAGGGCAAGGGAAGTTAATTCACCAGTCTCACAAGAACTGGGTCACCGTTGCAAGCTCAAGATTCAGCCTAGAAGGACCTCGTGCGAATCAGAGGATCCAAGAACGTGTGCGACGAATTGAAGACCCAAAATCTCTATCACTAATTTACTGACGCGAACGACAACGCAGTAGTCAACGAAGGCAGAAAAGAAGCAAGCCAAGAAGAGCAAGACGATGAGATAAAGATCGATCTTGTCATCTAGATTGGAAACGTTGTGATTTAATTAAAGAAAGGATGCCTCATTGTTCTCTGATGTTGCAGGGGAGCGAAATTTCGGAATGATAGAATGTTGCTGAGTAGCTTCAGGTTCCTCAATCGGCAGTAAATCAGCATCCAGAAAGTAGATCTTGGTCGCAGACGAAGAAATGGAGAAATCTTGATCAACTTTTCTCTTCATCTCAATGAACGGCAGCAGCGGCAACGATAAAGAAGACAACGATGGTCACAACCATATTTGAACAACGTCAGAGTTGGAATCGTGAAGGCTGTCGAAAATGGGAAAGAAGCCATTGACGTTTCCAGGGTATTCTCTAATTGTTCACTAAAATTAAAAAAAGAAAGAAAGCAGGGTTTGAGAGTCAAGAATCTAGCCCAGAAAATCAAGACGCTTTATGGAGATGATAGTTAGGAGTACAAGATTGGCACAATGAGGAGACTTGTACCTGGCGGATCATCCACACACAAAAGGTCATTCGGGGATATAGATACATGCGACCCCTTGACCACAAGAAACCCATATGGAGCCCAAGAAATGCACCAAACCCAACGGAGGGAGCTCAGGGCCTGATTGAAGTTTCACAACAAAGGCTTCAGAGGCAAGGGAGAAGAGGATCGACCCTTAAATGCACTCATTGCCAAAATGAAGGCACAACAACAAAAGCTGTAGAGGCAGGGGAGAAAAGAATTCACCCTTAAATGCACTCAGTGCCACAAACACACAAGGCAGAGCAACAAAAGCTGTGGCACTTTATCAAATAAAGCGAAAAGTACCCGAGAAGCATTTGCAATTCAAGCAATAATAGTTTGAGTTGATGGAGTTGGCTGTGGCAAGCAAGAGTCTTCCCTCAATTATAAATCTTAATCTTAACACTTCGAAAAACCTTGATATGTTTCGGAATTCATTGTGCATTTTTCTGTTGGAAATTGTGCCATAGGAGCCAATCATTATGCCTCACACATTATTTATTTTAATATATTTTCTCCATTTAATTATCATAACCTTTGTATGTTTATTATGATAATTGCATCCATGGGTAAATTATGAATATTGTCCTAAATGTCCCTGGTCGGTTATCTCTGTGGGAACAAAGATAAAGTAAGACCAGTATGACTTTGGTAATGTATAGAGATACGAGTCAAAGTCATAGGCACTTGTAAGAGTACAAGGTGTTGGACCGACCCACTATGAGAAAGCTGCATGGATTAAGTCATTAGCTTATCTCATATGTAATCACATCACAATGCCCTTTGACCTGAGATCATCACGGATTCTTGCATGAAATTCACTAAGCTTTGACCTGGTCAAAAGTCACCTTTGATCGGGTGATGATAAAGGTTATAATCAGGCTTAAGGGTTTTCATGTGGAGAAATGTGAGTGATCAAAATGGGATTTGTCCCTCACATTAGTTGAGAGATATTACTAGGCCCCATCGATGAGTGAGTCTGAGAAATGTATGGCCATACTGTAACGAAAAGGGGTTTTTCATTGCTTTGATCAGACTACTCAGGGATCGAGAAAGTAATGTCGGGAATATGAGAATGACGTCATCCATGCCTTATCCTTGATCGATATATCGCGTGACAAAAGGGACGTGATGTGGTTGCATGAAAGGTTACGTCGTGTTAACGATCCCCGTATGATTTGGGTAGTCGTAATGTCTTGCTAGAGACCGCTTGCGACTTGTTGGCTTATGGTGAGATTAGCCCACTGCCAACTTTATATGGGTCTACAGAGTTACACGTAAGAACAGCCCAACATAAGCTTTATTTCTAGGGTTTATTCGAATTTTAAATATATATGTATATATGTTGAAATTCAAAATTGCACAATATTATATAAATAATATTTGTGCGTGTTAGTTTAATTTATTTGATAAATTAAATAACTAGCATCAATTTAATTTATAAAGATAAATTAAATCTGTTGGCTCATTATTAGGATTAATTAAATGGATATGATTTGATCAGATCAATTTAATCCAAATTAAGATTGCAAAATTCGAATTTCACATTTTGAATTTCAAATTTCAAGATTAGATCTAGAATATCTTTTGAAATCCGAATTCCATGATTAGATATAGAATATCTTTTGAAAATCGAATTTCAAGATTAGATCTAGATTATCTTTTGAAATCAAAATTCAAATTTTTCAATATTAATAAAATATTAATCCTTGATTATGATGCACTCTATGAGCTTTATAAATATAAGTGCTCGTGAATAGAAGAGGCATCCTATTCTGAATTTGAATTCGCTCTTTAGCCACGAAACCTAGAGAGAGAGAGTGAAACAAAGAGGCGCTAGCACGTTGCTATTGTTGGAGACTGTCCGTGTGGATACCGGTAGAGGGAGCCGATTGAAAGAACGTAGGCTCCTCGTGATCGGAAGCAAGAGCGCAGAAGGTTGTGGAGTTTGAAGAGATCCAGACGTAAAGGAAGGGATAATCTTGAAACGCAAAAGATATGCCTTCATTTCCTCGATCTAAATGCCTTTGACAAATCCGTATTTGTTATTAGAAAATTTTAAATTCCGCTGCATGTATGTACTAATCCCAACATTTTCTACCTTAGAGTGTAAAGATAAAAAATAATTTACCATCCAACGCTAGATCAAATCTGAGGAGCATGTTGGCAGCCTCCTCATGGTTTGGAGATTTCTGATTACATTTGCTGATGTCCTTGAGTTGTGGCCTTTTACTCTTGATGATTTTTTATCAAGCATTTCATGACTATGATTCAAGATTATTTGGTGAGATACATGTTGCTCTTCTCAAGGTTATAATAAAGGGTATAAAAGATGTTTCAAGGACACCTGCAAGATTAGGTACAAATCAAAATGGGGCTTCGATATAGGAAATTAGCAGAAGCACTTGAATCAATCAACATGGCCAATAATTTTTCGACAGTTAGCATTGTCTGCAAAGTTTAGACCACGGCTGAAGAAAAGAAATATCCTGTGGTCATATGCAAATGACAAAGATGAGCAAGGTAAAAGTTGTAAAGACATCATATCCACATTTCGCAATGGTTCAGTAGCCACAAATGCAGTAAAAAAAAAGAAATTATGTCACCATGAGACAAAAGAGGTGATTGTTAATGATCAAGATTACCCTTGCAAAAGTAATGACAGTAACGTTGGGGGAAGTAAAAGAAATTAGAAGCTCTTGCAAGTTACATCAAAGATGAACTCCAGAAGAGCAAGGGAGAAGCAAATGCTAAAGAAAAAAAAAGGCTGCTAAGTTGTCCCAAGAACAAAAGATGAAGTTAGAGAAGCTAGCAGAAGAAACAAAAACTGATCAATTAATAGCATGAGGAGTCAAAATCAATAAGATGGTCTCCTTACAAAAGCTGTTAGTAAAAATATACAAAATAGATTACTCTGTATGCTGGATACTTTGAATTTGTACAAGCCTTAACCTGAGAGGGAATGTAGAAATTAGCTTGATTGTATGTTGGGTTCATGTATCAGGATAAGTGTAGGAAGTAGCTTAGCTAAATTGATGTTCATAGGCTAATGCGAAAAGCGCCCAATAAAACCAGTAGCTATCTGTTATATGCTTCGTCAGCGTCAATATTAAATACGAGTGATGATGCTAGGACGACTATATACATGGATATTGTGTTCTCTTTTGATGGAATGAGAAATGATAGAGCATTATTCATCTCCTTTTACTTTATTCAACAGGGGGAATGACACTTGGTATTAGGTGGAACGCACAAGTAAAAAAATAATAGACATTCAGGCCTATCGAGGGATGGTATTTTTGCCCTATTTAAGAAAGTTCATTTGCTTTTTTACACCCAATTTTTGTTTATGCATTGTGAAACAAATATGGTTTGATTTCATGATGGCATTAATTAATTATGTTAATTAGCGTGTTATTGTCTAGTTGATATGACTATTTGGTGCTTTGAAATGGTTGTTTAGCATTTCATTTTGAGAAGACTCATATTGCATTATTCCGATTTTAATTTTGCATTATATAGTTTTTAATAATATCTCAATAAGTAATAGTTAGTTATGTTCGTAGAAACTATTATCGATTGAGAATATTTGATTTAAGTGTTAACTTGAGGTTTTACTAAAGGTTTGATGGTTTTTCAACTCCCACAATCATTTTTGAGCGAGGATGGTCGCATCTCTATCATCAAGGACGTTCATCATTTCTGAAAATCCAAAAGAATTCATTTAGTTTAAATTCATTGCATTTAGCTTTAGTAAAGAAAATCAATTTTATAAAAACCCCTTTCTTCTAACCATTTTTTAGCACTTAGTTTAACTTAGGGATTTGAAATAAATGCTCCTTGATAAGAGAACGATCGTAGGGTTAATGCACTATATTGCATTAGTTTTAGGTAATGTTTGAGTGAGTCTTGACATGACTAGAGGCTGCGAGAATCACTTTTCCTCATCAATAAATTCGAATTTAACACTTAAATTTAAATTTGAGCATACCCAAAAAAAATTAAAGGGAGATTTACTATTTGGTACCACACAGTGAAGATATTTAGCAAATGGTCCCAAATTTTAAAATATTTAAAAAATGGTCCCATTGACATGCAGCACATTGTGTTGTCACTTGACAACCCCTGACAACACCATGTGCTGTATTGACAAAACCTTGTTTTGTCAATGGGACCATTTTTTAAATATTTTAAAATTTGGGACCATTTGATAAATAAGTCCCTTATGTGGGACCAAACAGTAAATCTCCCAAAATTAAAATCTATGGAAGGACATTGGAACGTCTGAAGGTTAAAAAACGGCTTTCTATACTCCATACAAGCTTAATAAATTTGTGCACTCTATTTAAAACAAAGTTCCATACAATGAGAAAACCTTATTTAGTTATGCCTTCAAATCAAATTTGTGCACTCCATTCAAATTCTTCCTCATTAATAAATTCGAATTGCAGGTATGCCCAAAAATCAAACGCTATCAGTAAAATAACTTCCTCTCTCATTATATTCATCAATGGCTTTAGTAATAACACCACACAAATTCAATCCATCAAACTCAAGCGAAGTTTGACGCTGTAGACTTCACTCATAAGGCGATCTGACAAGCTTTTTTGCTGCTATCGGAATCCATTCTGATAATACTAGTTCCTGCCTTGGCTTTCATATTTAATTTGTGTAACACCGTTTTTGGTAGAAAACATGGTTCTCACCTTCAATAGAATTTATCCCTCCCGCTAGAATTTGGTTTACAAAATTCCCTCAGCCAATAGGGCCCTAGTCATCTTGACTATCTTGAAGGAGTGTCAAGGGAGGAGGTGTGAGCTGATCCCATAGGGTTGAAGGATGGAAGGCAAGGCATGGGATCAAACATAAAAGAAGTGGCATGAGAATTCCTGAGTTTTGTAATCTCCAAAAATGAAGTTGCTTAATCACGAAGATGCCTGGAGTGAGGTCTAGTTTAAGGGTTGTTTAGTACTAGGGATTTGGAAGGGAGAGGAGGGGAGAAAAAATTTTATGAATTGGATTTAAAATATTAGAAATTTGTGTAAAATATTTTAATTATTTTTTCTCACTGGTATATTACTATTTTAAATTTAACTCCTAAATATTTTTCTTGCCTTCCAAATCCTTCATACCAAAAGCCATTAGGGAATTCAAGATTGGAGACGAGGCTTCAATGTCTGTGTGCTAAGGTTGTGACAATTTTAGTTATTGACCCTGACTA
>JANTPZ010131009.1:0-13317 GCA_025593235.1 Vachellia pachyceras
GTTGATGCATGAGACAAATGTGGGTGTATAATGTTTTGGACTTTATCAAGAACTTTTTGTATTCTATTTGTATGTTGTAATATATTTTGTAATGTAATGGATGAATGTAATATGGACTCTTGATAATTAGTTTATGCTAAGAATGCCTAATTATCTAGATCAAGATGGTTAAGAAAAGTTTAGAAATTAAAATGTTAAGTAGGGAAGTTAAGAGAAGTAGAAATTTGGTCAAGTGTTGAGAGTTAAGATTGGTCATTTACCCTATTTTACCCTGTCGTGGAACATAGCAAATGAGATTCAAATGAACTGAAATGTTTTGGAAAGATAGTTCACATTTCAAGCTTTAAAACAACACCAAGATCACTGAAAATGGAATTTTGTACAGAAAGTTGTGACTGTTCAAAGTTGGTGAAAAATCACAGAAAATTCTGGAAAAATGAAAATTTACCATATGAACAGTGCTTTTTCATGAAGGAATCTGTACCAACTGAACAAGTTTTTATTCAAATGAGTATTTTTCCTCATAAAGGAATTTTTAAGCTTCAAATAGAAGTTGGAACCACTGAGTTTCAATTTTTCTAGAATTAGTTATGATTTTTCAAAGTTGGCCCGAGAAACTGTGAATAGTACTTTTCCTAAAAAGCTAATTTTTCAGCTTATTCCATTTTGACAATTCAAGATGTTTGAGGCCATTAATTGGTTCTAACTCATTATAATAGAAGCTAAGAGGAATAATTAAGAGGTGTTACAGACTGCTATTAACTTCCTTTCTCTCTTTTCATATTGGGAATGGCTTATTCCATATGCATTACTTTTACTGCTTTCTTTCTCTTGTGGGACAACATGAGAAGCTCACAATGGTTTCCTATTGGAGTCCTATGTATTCCTGTCTACTAGGAATTTGCTTTCTCCCCGTCTATCAGGAAGTAGCTTGCCTTGTGCTAGGGCAATTAGTCCACGTATCCTTGTCTATCAAGGACTTACCTTTCTTCATGTCTATCAGGAAGTAGCTCATCTAACTGCAGTGACATTAATTGTCATACGCCTAACTGTAGTGTTAGCATAGGAAAATCACCATCCCAAACTGTAGAGAGATACTTTTTGGCTAAAAGGTTTTCTGGTATGCTTTCTATTGGGTACTTCCTCTCCTCATCATAACGCAACATACTTTATACCAATCAGGGAACCTTTCTTACTTTTATAGCAGTGGCATTTACTGTTGAGACCTTCATTTTTTATTTACATACTTGGCCTGAGAATTACACCCTTTTGCGATGCCTGAAAACATAGTGAAATATTACTAGTTCATGTCTAATTGCCTAAGGCATCTTTAAGTTCTACATGATTTGCCTTTACTGTTCTCGGGTGTATCATATCACTTCTTCATCTATTTCTCATCATCTGCATGCTTATGATGGGCTACTTGACTTTCCGTTTAGTAGCTCTTAAGATTCTTTTACCAATTCATCCATGGTCATTTCAACTTTACAATTTATTCTCATAGGAATCTTTCATCATATAAGAATTTAAGCCTATATATTAGCAGATAATTTATCATGAAGTATCCTCAAACTCCGCTGCTAGTACTATGCCTTTATTATTATTAAACTTGGGCTGACTTAAGTTGGGAAGTCTATTGTAGTTACTGAAACTGCTGCTGCTGTGACTACTTTATCTATCACAGTCTATCTGGCTTACTCGTAATAATCATAAAGCCTTTTAGCAGCTATACTACTTTTGGTACTGTCTACTTTCTAATTTCTCTAGAAAATTAACCACAACTTATTCAGCATCTACCCAACTCATTCTCATACTTTACTGTCATAATTTATATCCCAAAACACACTTTTGTATCATAACTATACTTCAACTATTCTTACTGTATACCTGTATTTACCTTTCGCATCAAAATCACTAGACATAATTTCATTACTATACATATCATATCTCCTTGTTTTGTAATTCTTTTGAACTTTTGAGACGATTCTAATGTATATAACTTTATCTCTGATAACGTGTATTAACTTTTGATATAACTTCATCTCTAATGTATATAACTTTTTATCTTTAGCACAAGATCATAACCAAACTTACTAATAGCTTTGGGTGTCTAATAACCTCGAATGTTACTGGACTATCAGAGATTCTTTCCTTGATCGTCTCCTCTATCTCATTTACAGAGGTAAGGCTCAGTCTTATCTAATATCCTCTGTCTCACAACAGGCGTTGGAGGAATATAACATCTATTTTCGAATATGATTATTTCCTCAGAGGTTTCATTGATTTATTTAGCTTCTCTTCGACTCATCTGAGTCTCTATACTCAGAGTAAGCTGATTCTCTTTTGGAGCTTCTTTGATCTCATCATCTATATTACTGAGGATCTGAATGTTTCCATGTCTGTAAATAACTCAATATATCCCAATTTCTGAGGTTCTATATCAACTTTTGTTCTTATATCATTATCACAACCACCTACACTATCTTTCTGCTTTAAAACATCTATAACTACATTTACTTTGCTCGGATGATACCTATTTAGTAGTCGTAGTTCTCAAGCAGTTCTGTCCAATGCCACTGTCTCAAGTTCAGCTCTTTCCGATCTTTATAAATACTTGAGAACCTTATAATCATAGTACGCTTGATAGCTACTCCACATAACTAGCGCCTCCGTATCTTTAAAGCATAAACTATAGATGCCTGCTCTAAATTATACGTATAAATATTCTTGTCATTTTATAGAAAAAGACTGGTTCTTTCTAGTGAGCTTAGTTGGCAACAAGGCAATCCGAGAGAAGTTTTATAAAAATAATCTATAATAATTTGCTAGGCTCAGAAAGCTCCTGACTTCAGTTATTGTCTTGGGTAGATCTTATCTCAGTACCGCCTTTACTCGGTTTAGTCCACTACGACCCCTTCCTGAGTGCTCACCTATCCTAGGAATTTCACCTTTAATAACTAGAACTTTACTGAGCTTAATGTAAAAAGATTTTTCTTTCAAAACAATTAGTAAAATTCTCGGATACCCTTTTTATATTCCTTTAAACACCTGGAGTGTACTATGGCATCATTTATAAGGCTAGGGCAAACTGGTCCAAATATTCCCAAAATACATTATTTATATAGTTCATGAAAACTGCAGGGGCACTCATTAAACCATTTGGCATTCTTATAAACTCATATTGTTTGTATATATTATGGAAAGCCATCTTAAAAATGTCATCAGCTCTAACTATGAGCTAGTGATAATCTGTTCTGAGATCCTTTTAAAACTCATATATCTCTTTTCACATGGAGAACTAGGCTTTCCAAGGTGAAACACTTGATCTAACAAACCCCTTCTCTAATAGCTCATCTATCTGCTCTTTATATCTCTTTCCTCTCAATTTGAAACATTCTGTATGGAATCTTGGAAATCAGGTCCATTCCTGGTACTAATTAATAGCGAACTCCACCTCTCTCTGAAGGCAATCCACTAATCTCTTTTGGAAATACATTTAGGAACTCTCTGACCATCGGAATATTACTAAAGGACTCTTCAACTTCAATATCATTTGGGAAGGAAGTCCTTACTGTGCCTTTTGTGACTAATTAAGCTCAAAGGCCTCTTTGGCCCTTTCTGTAATTTCGCGGGTATTCAATTCCAGGTTACATTCAGTAAAATCAATTTACAGCCTTTGAACTTCCCATTAACTATCCTCTCCGGACCAATTCTGTAATTTAGACTTTGATCTTTTGGTTGCCTTTACATCTCACTTGAATCTCAAGATGATAATATCGTATTAGTTCCTGATCCAGATGAAGTGTATTCGGGGTTCTCTACCATTTCTAGATCCTCTTCTTCTATTAGGGGCTCTTCCTTTGGTACCGGCACCTCGGGTCCTAGACAAGCTGATCTAGCTCATATGCCTCTCTAGCCCATCTGGATATATGCTAACTGAAACCCTCATCCATGTAGAGTGGTGCTCTCAGAGTCCTCAGGTGTTAGCATCCAGTATGCGCTATAGAGAAGCAATCATATCAATCACTGGACCTTCGTATCTGTTGTCCCAGGTATGTTCTAGTAGTTCTGGTACTAGCTCATTCTCTTTTTCTGAATGCTTTATTTAAATTCTGAAATGATTCTATCACATTGTAACTAACCTCTAAGGGTTCCTTCTTATCATGTTCTTGGCTTTTCATGTCTAGCTAGTCACGTTAATTCATAAACTCATGAATATGAAACATAACTAACTAGAATATCATCATAAGAGGCAACCAATATATGCCCTAACAATTAGCAACTAATATAACAAAGCATTGCAAATTGAATACTAGTGCACAACATATCATTTAAGAATGCATAACTTAACAAATAATAATGCACATTTTGCATTACAAATCAAATCAAATCTTAAACCTTTGCTCTGATACCAAACATAATGTAACACCTCTTACTAATCCCTCTTAGCTTCCTTTATGATGATTTGGAACCAATTAATGGCCTCAAACAACTTACGATGTCAAAAGGGACCAAATTGAAAACTTCCATTTTTAAGAAAGTACTATTCACAGTTTTTCGAGTCAAATTTGAAAATTCATAACTGATTCTAGAAAAATCGAAATCAAGTGGTTCCAATTTCTATTTGAAACTTACAAATTCATTTATGAGGGAAAAAATACTCATTTGAACAGTAACAAGTCCAATTGGTACAGATTCTTTCGTGAAAATGTATTGTTCATATGGTAATTTTTCATTTGCCTAGGATTTTCTATGATTTTTCGTCAACTTTGGACAGTCATAACTTTCTATACAAAACTCCAATTACAGTGATCTTTGACTTGTTTTAAACTTTTCAATGTGAACTATTTTTCCATAAAAATTCAACACATTTGAAGTTCAATTACTTTGTTTCCTAACAGGACAAAGTAAGGGAAATGACCAACTTTACTTCTAGCACTTAGCCAAATTTCAACCCTACTTAATTTCATAAATTATCATTTTGATTTCTAAACCTCATAAATTATCATTTTGATTTCTAAACCTTTCTTAACCATATTAACCTTTATAATTAGGTATTCTCAAGCATACACTATTCATCATAAGTCCATGATACATAAATAAGTCATATCACATGCCATATTACACTTTAAACATCACCACATAAAGTCCATAACTTAATTCACAACATTACATATCCACTTTGCTTCAAGAATCAATCGCTTTCTCCTTATCCTTGAGTGTGCTTCCACCTTGTGTCTTTAATTTGCCCTTAATTTGAATGCTCTCTTGTTTGCTTTGGGGATCACTCTCTTGCATCACACTTTAACCTTGAATTTCTTGGAGCTTTTCTTCCTCCTAATGTTCTTCAATGGCGTCATTTTGCTCTCCCATGGCTGAAGTAAGTCGTGCAAAAATGAGGGAGAAAGAGGAAGAGTTATGATTTAATTAATTCTCCACTTTAAGATTAATGGCCAAGATGGAAACTTACTATGTTTAGATCCAAGGGCTCATATTAATCCACCTTAAGGCCATTTGCTTACTTCTCATTGGATGGAAAAAAGGTGTCATGATGGCTGTAACTTGATGGTAAAAATCTGGTTTCATTAACCAAAATGGATCCCATTCGGTTACTTTTACCGATTACACTTTTACCGCTAAACTTAACTTTATTCCGGTAAATCTTTTTCTACTTTTCTGGAGATGTTTTCTCCCTCATCTAATCTCCATAATTCCCTCTTGAATATATTAAAATCTTCATCCTCAAATTGTCCCTTAATCCAATCAAAATTAACAGGATTACTTTATCCTGTTTAAAACTCCTGAAAACACGAAACCTTAGGAAAAATCATTTTTAGGGCCTTGTAATTTTCTACACTTTTTATTGATACTCTAACCCTTTTTTTCCCCAAAATACCCTCTATATTGTCAAAATTAATTTTTGGAATAAATTATATTTTTATGGATTTTTTGGGCCTTTTTCCTCATTTTCTGGAAAATCGCTTTAATCGTACTTTGGGCAATAATTTTGTAAAATACTATAAAATTCACTAAATTTTTCTAGACTCTAGTTTTTGGTCTTAGAGAGATCTTGATACTTTAAATAATTATTTTCAACCTTAAATCTTTAAAATTCCATAATTCCTTATCCAGACCGAATTTCAACAATCGGTTGAATTTCTGGTAATCACTAAGTTCTGCTCTATCTTTTGGGCATCTATGAGTTTTTCTTATTTTTAGTCAACTAGTTGACTTTTTGAACTTAACTTTGACTTTGTCAAATGACCAAAATACCCTTACACTTTCTCTTAATGACCAAAATGCCCTTCCACAGTCTAACTTTTCCTAAATTCTCATTTTGCCCTTGACTTTTTGGCCCTTAATCTTTTGTTTCTGATTCCTGGGACAACTTCCCAGCTGGTCACCCATCCTAAAATTACTCCACGGTGAGCACGCTTAACTTTAAATTTCTTACCGACTTTCATCCACCAGGCCGAATTTGATTCTGCGACTTCCGGTCCAACAACATCAACTTTTTCCGTACTTTCTATCTGTGGGCTCTAACTTGACTTTTTACTACTGGTTTAGCCCTTTTTATCCAATGATCATATTACCCTTGGTCTTTATACTTAATGAAATTTATGTCCCCAGCTTATATTCTTAGTAACTTCAAAGCCTTAGGACTAATTTGACTAGGTCTTTTTGGTCCATCGACATCTTTTCTTTTTGTACTTTTATTTCTGGGCCTCACCTTATCTCATAGCTAACGATTTGGCCACTATGTTAGTTTACAGAAAAGGGTGGATATTACAGGAGGTGCTGTCCAATTTTCCTTTTGACATAGGAGAGTTAGAATCAAGCCTTACCATACATGAATGTAAGCTTGAAATAAGAATATGATGATAGAAGTTGAAAAACACATGTTGGTGAATATGTGTGATATGTCTCGGCCTGACCTGTATGTGGGAGAAGATGAATTGTTTTGATGATTCTGATTTTTGAATGGTTATATAAGGTAAAATTGTGTAGGTTTACAAATGTTCATGATTTTAGATTCTTGGATATGAATCTGGAATTTTTGGAAGTTAAAGAGTAAGTGCTGTGAAATTCATTTTCTGGAGGCAGTATAATTTTAATGTGTTTTGTGTGGCCAAATGTTGTCCAATGACCATGAAACTTTCTAGAATTAAAGTAGACTTGCCAAGCTTTAATTTGATAGGTCATATTGGTTAATTGTATTTGTGTGTTGGGAGATATGAATTTTTGAAATTTAGGCACTACATCTGGAACAAAGCCTACCACAGTTGGGTAAACTGAGAATTCTGGAATTCTTTGTGCATAAATGCCAGCAGATAATATTTTTCACATAAAGAGGACTTAATGAACTTCACATAGGAAGTTGAACCACCCCAATTGGATTTCTATAGAATTAATTATGATTTTTCAAAGTTTGGTCAAAGTGTTGGTAGCTCTTGGTTACCAAGCGAATTTAAGAAAGAAAGTGACCAAATGTAATTTGTAGTGAACTTACTTACTTGTATGTATGCGATGTTATGTGGTGCATTGATTTGCGATATTGCTTTGTTAGATTATGTGAACCATGTAAGAATGAATGAAGCTCTGTCTTTGTTTTTACTACGGCCATAAGTATATTTCACGAAACATTGAGCACGCATCATTTCATTATGTGAACACGAGCCTATTTGTAATGCTTGCTACTAAGATTCCTCGAATCTCACCCTCCCCCACTAACCATTTTTGGGTACAAGTTCTTTCAAAGGATAAGGAGAAAATGCATGAGGTTTGAAACAAAGAATTTATCTTTTTATGTATAAGAATGATGTTACTTGGGATTTAAGCATGTGATGTAATATGTATTATGAATCTTTGCGTGTTTGGTTGATAGGTGATGGTTAAAGACTCCTAATTGCATAATCAAACGTGGCTCGAAAGGTTTAAAAGTTAGAGTTTTAAACGATGAAGTTTGAAAATGATAAGTTTGACTTTTTATCAAAGTGAAGTTGGTCAAACTCCTAAATTTGACCTGTCGAATAGTAGGATAAATGAACTCCAAATGAGATAAAATTTTACAGAAAAATATTTGGTATTACAAGATTTAAAACAAGCAAAGAGCACTGGATTTGGAGTTTTGTATAGAAAGTTATGAAGTTCCAAAGTTTGAAGAAAATCACTGAAAACCTGGGAAAATAGAAAAATGACCAAATGAATAGTACTTTTTCACGAATTAAACTGTATCAATTGGGCAAGCTAATGACTCAATGTTGCTTCATAGAGGAACTTATAAGCTTCAAATAGAAATTGGAAGCACTCAATTTCTATGTTTCTAGAATTAGTTATGAATTTTCAAAGTTGGTCCTAAAACCAGTGAATAGTAACTTTAAAAAAGTTTAAGTTTTCAAATTGAGATTTTTGGACCTTTTGATCAATTTGAGGCTTCCCATTGCTTCCAAATCAATATAAAACGAAGTTAAAGGTGAAGTTAAGGTATGTCACACTAACCTTGTTCAAAAAAATGTCCACTTTTTTGTCAAAATAATTGAATTTTGAAAAAAAATTGATTTAAGGAATCCTAATTAAAAACTGAGTAACGGTTGATGTTTCTATTCAATTCTAAGAGAGTTAAATGTTTAATTCCTCTAAGACTAACCTTTTTTAAAAATCCACCTTTTTGTTATAATAGTTGAATTCTGAAAAAATTCATTTAACGAATCCTAATTAAAAACTGAGTAACGGTGGATATTACCATTCAATTCTAAGAGGGTTATGTTGATGCCTTATTTTAATGATAACAAAATGATTTCAAGGATTCTAAAGCTTAAATTGTTTATGATTAAGTGTTCTTAGTGAAACACTCGAGTTCTGTCAAGTTTGTATGGAAGTATTGAGGAATACTCGAGTTCTGAGTTTTAATACTCGAGTATCAATGTTTTTCATAAGTTTAAAATCAATACCTTCAGGCAAACTTGAGTTTTTGTTGAAAGTTTTGATAATACTCGAATTCTTGATTTCAATACTCGAGTATTACAAGTTAAAAATGTTTCTGAAATCCACACTCTAAGTGAAAACTCAGGTATTGAGATGAAGTGTTGCAAATCCAAATGGTGTTGAAGTATTGGCAACACTCATGTGAAAATCGAATATTGGTGTTGAAATCCAAAACTCATGTGAAAATCGAGTATTGGTGTTGAACTATTGGCAACACTCGAGTATTGTGTTGCAATACTCGAGTATCGGGCTTTGTTTTTCAAAAGAATACTCAACACTTGATGCAGAACACTCGAGTTACAAATGGAAGTATTGACAACACTCGAGTATTGAGGTTGAATACTCGAGTATTAAGTCAAAATACTTAAACTTGAAGTAGAACACTCGTGTTGTAGAGGAAGAGTTGACAACACTCGAGTGCTTGTTCTCAACACTCGAGTATCAGGCAAAAGTTTTCAAATGAAAGACAACACTTCAAGCACAACACTCGAGTATTAGGTGAAACTGTTGATAACACTCGAGTATTGACTTTTGAATACTTGAGTATAGAGCTCCATTTTCTAAAAAACACAACACTTCCATCGAAACACTCGAGTAATGACAGAAAAGTGACAACACTCGAGTATTGTGATATTTCAAATGATTTCACTTCAAGTTTTCTTCTGAACACTCGAGTATCAACCGAAAGTATTCCTAATACTCGAGCATAATAATTCCAACACTTGAGTATTCACACTAAATTTCAAAATCTTCTGCAATACTCTCAGATAACACTGGAGCAACTTCAATAGTGTTTGTAAAACACTCGAATATCATTTCATAAAATTCAAAATGCTTGATTAACACCGAGTATTATGATCAAGCACTTGAGTATAGTTTCTCAACTGTTACTTTCTCTCTCTGACAGCTTTTCACTTGCTCTGCATCTTTCCTTATTTGTGTCTAACAACGTTTGAACTTCACCTGCCCTCATAAATGCAGAAGTGCAGGATCATAGGAAGAGAAAAACACTGTACTCACAGACAGGTTCCATAATTCAAGCCTTCGTCATCCACGCTACTCAGAAAGTATTTATTATAGCATTAATTGTGAAGACGAAGAGTTGGTGGATGAGAGTAATGGATAATAAACTCTATCTAACGGCAACTTCATTTCTCTCATCTATAAAAGCTCCAAGCATTCATTACAGAAACAACGATCATCTTTAAGAGCATTAAAGACATTCATCTGTCTCTCTGTGATTTATTAAATTCTTATTCCAACTTCATTTATTGCTATCTACTCTTTAAGAGAGTTTTTTTTAGCAATATCTTCTGAAAATCGGTGAGATAATTCAAGGTTGGGACCTTGAATTTATTAGGTTGGAATTTGTTCAGAAAACAAAACAGAGAGTGTGAGACTCTGTTTCATTACGTATTGTAAGGGGGAGTATGAATCTCCATTGTAAAGGCTGGTGAGCCTGATTTATTGGTGATTAGTGGATTACAAAGCTCAGAGGTGCTCTGAGGACTGGACGTAGGTCAGAAGGACTGAACCAGGATAAATCCCCTTATTCATCTTCCCTTTTATCTCTTGGTGACATTGCTCTTACTTTTGCAATTTAAGTTTTGAATTTTTAATCTGACCAATTCACCCCCTCTTGGTCTTATCCTGCAGTAGCAGGTTAAATGTTTAATTCCTCTACACTAACCTTGTTCAAAAAATATGCAATTGTTTTTTCAAAATAGTTGAATTTTGAAAAAATGATTAAATGTATCCTAATTAAAACTGAGATACCGTGGATTTTTCCATTCAATTTTAAGAGGGATAAATGTTTTATTTCTCTAACACTAACCTTGTTCAAAAAAATGACCACTTTTTTGCCAAAATAGTTGAATTTTAATTAAAAAAAGGTTTAACAAATGCTATTTAATAACTATAATATCCACCCTTTTCTGTAAACCGACATAGAGGCCAAACTGATAGTTATAAGATAAGAGAAGGCCCAGAAATAAAAGTACAGAAAAAGGATATGTCAGTGGACTTAAGAGACATTGGTTAAATTAGTCCTAAGACTTTGAAGTTACTAAGAATGTAAGCCAGGGACATAAATATCATTAAGTATAAAGACCAAGGGCAGTATGGTCATTGGATAAAAAGGGCTAAACCAGTAATCAAAAGTTAAGTTAGAACCCACAGATAGAAAGTACAGAAAAAGTTGATGCTGTTGGGCCGTAAGTCGTAGAATCAATTTGGCCCGGTGGATGAAAGCTGGTAGGAATAGTAAAGTTAAGCGTGCTCGTCCCGGGAGCAATTTTAGGATGGATGACCTCCTGGGAAGCTACCCCAGGAATCAGAAACCAAAAGATCAAGGGCCAAAAAGTCAAGGGCAAAATGGGAATTTAATAAAAGTTAGACTGTGAAAGGGCATTTTGGTCATTACGAGAGAGTGTAAGGGCATTTTGGTCATTTGACAAAGTCCAAGTCAAAGTCAAAGGCAAAAAGTCAACCAGTTGACCAAAAATAGAAAAATTCACAGATGCCCAAATGATATAGCAGAACTCACTAATTAACAGAAATTCAACCGATTATTGAAATTCGGTCTGGATAAGGAATTATGGAATTTTAAAGATTTAAGGTTGAAAATATTTATTTAAGGTATAAGGAGTTCTCTATAACCAAAAACCAGAGTCTATAAAAATTTAGTGGAATTTTTAGTATTTTACAAAATTATTGCCCAAAGTACGATTAAGGCGATTTTCCCAAAAATGAGAAAAAATGCCCGAAAAATCCCCAAAAAATATAATTTATTGCAAACAATTAATTTGGAACAATTTGGAAGGAATTTTGGGGAAAGATGAAGAGCTAGAGTATCAATGAAAAATGTAGAAAATTACAAGGCCCTAAAAATGATTTATTTTAAATTTGCTCGTTTTTAAGAGTTTTTGACAGGATAAAGTAATCCTATTAATTTTGATTGGATTAAGGGACAATTTGAGGACGATGGTTTTAATACATTCAAGAGGGAATTATGGAGATTAAATGAGGGAGAAAACATCTCCAGAAAAGTAGAAAAAGATTTACCGGAATAGAGTTATGTTTACCGGTAGAAAGTGTAATCGGTAGAAGTAACATAATGGAATTTGGTTCGGTTAGTGTAACCAAACCCAAGCAGATTTTTCTTCACCATGTGCAGCCATCATTAATTACTTTTAAATGGCTGATGAGAAGGAAGGTGTCACACATGTGGGAGCATTTTAACCCATGATTTTCAAGATTAAATATCATCCTTCCATTCCTTTTTGAAACATTTTATAAATCAATGTCTCCCTCCATTTCTCCACCATTCTTGCTGCCATATTCAGCTGGAAAAAGAGAGAAGGGAGACTCCATTTTTGGTTGCAAGAAAAGGAAGAAGAGCTTGTGAAATCTCAAGGTAAGAAGAGTTATATCTTATGCTATATATCAAATTCTTCCTCTCAACTTCCTCTACCTTTCTATCGGTATAGATTTTTGATTTTGGCTCTCTTTTGGTGGCTGGAAAGTTAGGGTTCATGAGTGAAAAAAATGAGAAAGAAAGGGATTTAGAGGAAATAAATGGTTGCAAAACACTCCTTGCTTGATAAGGAGAAGATTGATGTATATATTTTTCTTGGTTTTGATGTTTGATTAATTCACAAAGTGCTAGAAGTAAAGTTGGTCATTCCCTTACTTTGCCCTATCAGGAAATAGAATAATGGAACTTCAAATGAGTTAAAATTTTATGGAAAAATATTTCACATTGTAAGGTTTAAAACAAGCTAAACATCACTGGAATTGAAATTTTGTACAGAAAGTTATGGCTGTCCAAAGTTCGCGAAAAATCACAGAAAATTCTGGGAAAAATGGAAAATTACCATATGAACAGTACAACTTTACGAATTAATCTATACCAACTGGACAAGTTTCTGTACAAATGAGTATTTTTACCTCATAAAAGAATTTGTAAGCTTCAAATAGAAGTTGGAACCACTCAGTTTGAATTTTTCTAGAATTAGTTATGAATTTTTGAAGTATGCCCGAAAAACTATGAATAGTAACTTTCTTAATAATGGAAGTTTTCATTTTGATCCCTTTTGACAATGTAAGTTGTTTGAGGCCATTAATTGGTTCCAAATCATTATAATGCAAGCTAAGAGGGATAAATAAGAGGTGTTACAGAGACTCAGTTTTTAATTAGGATTCTTTAAATCAAATTTTTTCCAAATTCAACTATTTTGGCAAAAAGTGGACATTTTTTGAACAAGGTTAGTGTTAGAGGAATTAAACATTTAACCCTCTTAGAATTGAAAAGAAACATCCACTGTGACTCAG
>JANTPZ010131010.1:0-15747 GCA_025593235.1 Vachellia pachyceras
TATTCAAAATTGAAAATTCTAAAAACTAAGTAGTAAATTCTATTATTAATAAAGTAACAATTACTAAACTAATCATATACTTGTACGTTATATATTCTCGGACATTATTTATAATTATGAAATATTCATCCTAAAAAAATATCAAAATATATATGATAAGGGGTTCTATTTTTTATTTTTTAACCTTTAAATTTGAAATTTTAAAATAATTCATCATTTTTAAAACTAATTAAAAAGATGATAATATAAGCAAACGCGACAGTGGGTCTATGTGAGAAGGAAATCTGTTTTTTATTTTTTAAAATTTTAAATCAACAAATTATTATTTTGTTTTTAAAGAATCTTTTTAAAAAATGTAAAAAAAAAGGAAAAAGCCAACCGGATCAACCCACTGACCCTGCCGGATTAACCGGGTTAATCCCGATTCACCCCGAGTCAGACCGGGTTGACCGGTTTAACCCCAAACCGGGGTCAAACCACCAACCGGACCGGACTGGAAGCCGGTTCACCGGGTTCCGGTTCGAACCGGCCAGTCCGGTCCGGTTTCATCTACATGGGAAAATAATGTCCAATCAAACCAGTCGAGACGGTAAGCATCATTTAATGGCAGCCGCGTCAAGGACAAATTGGGTCATTAAAGTCGCTGCTTTCTTCAAACGCAGTAACCTACCGCCAATGTGACGTAAGCAAGTGCAAGAAACGGTAAATTACACCATAAAAAATACGTTGATTTGACTAATAGCAAAAAAGAGAAATAAAAATTGAATAGACGGCTCAGTGAGCTTTTGGTGCAAGATAAAAGCACAAAGAAACAAAGGGAGAGAGAAACACAACATTCAACAATGAAGCAACCTCCTCTGTCTCATACGCCTCACAGGGAAAACAGGAAAATTTAATCTTAAATCTTAAATAAACAAATTATTTAATAAATGATTCCATAAAGAAAAATATTTAATGAGAGGTTATATTGACAACATAATATATTATTAACACAGCCTATAATGTCAATTGGGACATCTCATTAAATATTTTCCTTCATGGGACCATTCTTTAAATAGCTTACTTATTTAGGATTTAAAATTAAATTTCCAAAAAAAAATATACATGCTTTTCTACCGGCAACAAATCAGGTCTAATCGAAAACAGGTCCAAATACAAACCCAAATATATCTGCACCCAAGATATAGATTAGGTCAGGTTCCATCTCAAACATATCTCACATGTCTCCACCCCTAGTAGCTAAAAAAATTATTTATCGCATACACATGTCACATGTGCGGCAATGATCTTGGAATGCTAGTAAAAAATCATAAATAACAGTAAGCTAAGAATGATTATCAACGCCTTGTATCGTAACAATATGATAATTGATATGAAATATCTTATATAAAAAAATTTCGTAACAATATGAATTTTCACAACGTTTACCAAACAAATGTTATCTTTCAATTAGTATAACTTCTCAGGTCAAAAAAAAATGGTATAACTTCATTACCTGCTCATTTCATGTTTAAGATAAAAATAGAAGAAAAGTCAGAGTAAGTTCCTTTTCAATTTTCAAATAAAATGTGTGTACACACTATGTTTATTCCTCAAACTACATATGTAATTAATAGAAAAGCATACATACTTAGTTATTACATAATAACTATATAGTTTTGTTGTTGGCAAACATAGTTATATACTTTAGTTATACATAATAAGTTAATGACTATATAGTTTAATTAATGCCAACTCGGAGATGACTCGGCTATACTTGCATGAATCGGGCTGACTCATTGCTTGATTGGATGTATGGGAGGCTGGGAGCGAGTTGGGCAAGTTTGTGATGCCTCAAGTATACAGATATAGGCATCAAAATATGCGTATGAATGTGTTTGTGTACACACACAGTAATTATCAATATACATGTAATAAGGGATTTCAAATCAAAGTAGGTTTCTATAGTAAAGTTAGAACTCTAACAGAAGGATTATACGATATAAAATATTGATGGAAAATTACCATGAGGTTTCAATGAAGAAATATATTAACAAAAAAAGTCACACAACAGGTAAACAACATTGATTATATTGATATTTTCTACACTGAAGCTTATTACATTTTTCTTTGTCATATTCCTTTAATTTCTAACTTAGTATTTTCCCAATATGAAATACTTTTTTCAGATATTATAAAAATTAACTAATAATGTTGCCATCAGTTTGAAAAAGTGGCCCCGTAATATAAAACAAGTTGGACACATTTGTCTTCTTGATTGAAAGTTTGACTAAGGTAATTAAATAAAAGATTTTTCTTCGACCCATCCGGCGGCAATTGAATATCATATGATAATTTAACAAGAGCAATTACTTTTGTTAAATAATTTGATAAAACTTGTACTCTAATCTGGTTCACTATATAAAGCCCCGCCACTTGATCTTCTTCCACCACACCAAAACACTGATATTTCCATAGCCAAAAATCATGGAGATTCAGATCCCATACTCCATCCTCTTCACCTTCCTTTGCTTCCTCTTCATGATACGCAAGCTTTCGAGTTCTAAGAAAAGTCTACCCCCAGGGCCATGGAAACTACCTCTCATAGGGAACCTTCACCAGATTGGTTCCTTACCCCACCGATCTCTGAGAAACCTCGCAAATAAACACGGACCCTTGATGCACCTTAAGCTCGGACAAGTGTCCCACTACATAGTCTCTTCGCCAGAAGTAGCCAAAGAAGTTATGAAAACACATGACACCATTTTCGCCAATAGACCAAGCATGTTTAGCAACGAAATCATTGCTTATAATGGCACAGACATAGGCTTCTCTCCTTATGGAAGCTATTGGAGACAACTTCGGAAGATCTGTACTTTAGAGCTTTTGTCTGCAAAGAGGGTCCAATCATTCAGAAGAATAAGAGAAGAGGAGGTTTCTATGTTAATGAAGGAAATTTCTGAACGTCATGTTGATTCTGTCATGAATCTTACTAAGAAACTCTACCCACTCACAAATTCCATAGTTGCTCGAGCAGCCTTTGGTAAGAAGACAGGAAACGTAGAAGAAATTATGGGAGCTATAACGTACGCCTTAAAACTTGCGAGTGGTTTTTCAGCGGCTGATCTCTATCCTTCGATTTCGGAATTCCTTCGTGTGATTAGTGGCATTAGAAGTAAGGCTGAAAGGGCAAGTCAAGACATTGATAAGATGCTTAACGCTATCATCAATGATCACTTGGAAAAGAAGGATGGTCAGATAACGGAAGCGGCTGAAGATATTGTTGATGTTCTTCTCAGGATTCAGAATGAGAGCGACCTCGAAATCCCCTTAACTGGTGACAACGTCAAAGCTGTCATCCTGGTCAGTATAGTCCTAGCTTATGATTTGGCTTTAAATAAAAATTATTATCTTACTCTTCTATCTCATACCTGGCTTAATTTAATTTTGACTTATTTGCTGGTCTTTGCCATTCGATCATATATTTAGTCACATTCACTCAAAGCTATATGCCAGATTCAAGTTCATGATCTGTAGGATTCCATCAATACGTGAGCTTTATGATGGTCGAGATCATGTTCAACTAGTTACCATATTCACTTAATTATACTTACCATTATCTATCTACGACCTGCAATCATATACATGTTTTCATTCAATAGTTTTTTAGTCAATTAGGTATATATTTGTTTAAATCAATTTGATGGAACTCGTTTCAACGTTATATATCTTTAGGGTTGATGTGTGACCTTTTTTTTAACATTTTAATATTCTTCCTGCTACTTTGTTTTCCCCCTTTCTTCTTTGCATATGCTTGTACTTCTTTTCTATATAACTTTGAAAATCTCAAGTCCATGTGTAATCTTCACTCTTTTCTTTATGACATACTTGAGTTTGTTTTACTTTTCTTTTCAATATTCATTGCTTTTTGTAGTATCCCGAATCAAATGGCTCTTCATACCATATTAATTTTTTATAATTTAGATATATATTATGTTTGTATTTCTATTAGATAGCTTAACCTAATTTAACAGTTCTCACATAAACATTATATACCTTTAGAATCTACGAGGGACTTTTTCTTAATATTCTAATATCTATATATTCATATAATAATTTAAAATTAAAGAAAGTAGAAGTTCTTACAAAATCTAAAACCTCTTGCTTGCTTTGAATTGAAATCTGTCTTTTTCTTTGGAGGGAGCGTTAGCCAGCACCCTAAGCTAAGTTGCTATTTTTTGACTTTTTCCATAGCAGATAACGTAAACAATTTATACTAGAGATTTGAATTAATCATAGATTCTATATATTTTTAGGACATGTTTATTGGTGGAACTGAAACCGCAGCGACAACAACAGAGTGGGCAATGGCAGAAATGATAAGAAACCCCAAGATAATGAAGAAGGCGCAAGAAGAAGTACGAAGGGTGTATAGAAGCAAAGGTTATGTGGATGAATCAGAACTGCATCAATTGAAATATTTAGGGACAGTGATTCGAGAAACTTTAAGGTTGCACCCACCTCTTGCTTTGTTACTTCCAAGAGAAAATAGTGAGATACGTGAAATCAATGGTTACGAGATACCTCTCAAATCTAAGGTTATCGTCAATGGTTGGGCCATTGGAAGACATCCTGATTATTGGGTTGAACCTGAGAAATTCAAACCCGAAAGGTTCATCGATTTATCGTTTGATTACAAAGGAACCAACTTTGAGTATATTCCATTTGGTGCAGGAAGAAGGATTTGTCCTGGAATCTCATTTGTGACACCAATTATGGATCTAATAACTGCCAGTTTGCTTTACCATTTTGATTGGAAGCTTCCTAATGAAGAAAAGCCTGAAGAATTGGACATGAGTGAGGAGTTTGGTGTTGTTGTGAGAAGAAAACATGACCTATGTTTAGTTCCCATTGCATATCGCCCTTAATAATTACTTTATTATATTATCTAAGTGGAACAAAACTAAATGCTCAGCACTCACATGCATTTGTGCACGTAATCTTTGTTATAAAATAATTCAGCAACTGTTTTTGTAATGCATGATCATTTTGTCCATATTTTTCTTTTGTTTTTTTAATCAGGTCCAGTGATGTGAATCGTGTATGTGATGTGAATCGTGTATGTGATTTAGCAGATATCTTACTTCCATGATTCCTTGATGTTATGAACTTGAACAACTCATAACTCTTTTAAAAACATTTTTATTGCCTTTATTAATCTGGTATCTGAAGCTTTTGCTAAACTATATATAATCAAGTGTGCAATCAACCAATCCGGATTGAGCAGTTGTATGACCCTTCAGGTGGCAAGCTCTCTCAATAAGGTTTAACACTACTGCTCCAAGGCTCGAACCTGATACCTTAAGTATGTTGTTTGGACATGTTTATACCAATCCAACCCAGCGCTTGTTGGTTCAAAACATTTTTTATTGACTTTCAAAGTGTGTTTTTGGGAAATCTGTTGGGAGGAAGGAGTTACGGCTTTCGAGGTGGTTTTATGGATTTTAAGATGGTTTTTTTACATATTTCAAAATGGTTTTATCTTGACTTACGTGCAATGTTAGGGAAAATGAGTTCCAAAATAAGCACAAAGTAATCAATTCTTTTAAAAAATAAGTATATATCTATCTCATCAATAAAACTATCAATTAAATAAACAAACATCAAGTTCTTACATAATTTTACTTAAATTCTACACTCTTTTCGAGCTAGCCCTCTCAAACATTGCTTAAATGTATAAATATCTAGATAGTGATAAATCACTTAGAAGCGTTAATCATAGAGTACAATAAACTATCTAATCACAGAAAGAGAAAGAAGTAATTAAGTGTTACTATATAAGAGTTCAAAATAACCTTAGAGTAAAGTATTTAGCTATTCATGCTTAGACCATTGTAAAATGCATATACGTAGCGCCCAAAACGTTTAAAATGTCCGCCATTTTCTAATTTTTTCTGGGGGGAGTGTATATATCTTCAAAACCCTAAACTTTTTGGTTTATTAAAACTCAATATTTTTTTTTGATACACTAAAACTCAATATTTTGCTATCAACTACGAATTGCCGAGGTAGTGATTTTAATGCCTAGGTACTTATGGTCTTTGTTATAAAATCTGTTTCTACATATAGGCATTGTCCAAGTTGTTCGCTCCGTAAGTGCACAAGTCACATCAAGTAATAAAGTGATAAGTAGAGTATAATTTCCACGAGGATTTGACTCCAAAACCCGATTAAGAAATAATTTTCACACTTAAACATAAAAAATATGAACAAGTGATTCATAGATTTCAAGGATAAGATGAGACCTAGGATTATTCATCTCCTCATATTTCATCATATTCAATTAACCTCCTCTCATTAATGCTCTTAACGAAAAATGTGCTAGTCTAGATTCAAGTATTTGTAAATGCTTTCTCAAGTCAAGAATGAGTGTCTAGTTCCACTTAACAGAGTTAGTTACAAACTAAAAATAGTTAGTTTGTTAGGCCAACTAGTTAGTTAGAATGACCCAATGAGACTAGCCAGCTGTCCATGCTTTGTTGTAAGGAAAGTCTGTTATGATATATAATGTACTTATCAATGCAATAAATGAATGAAGCATTTTTCTACTTTTTTCACTATTCACTGTACTCAGTTTCTTCCCCTTTAATAGCTCAGAGCGTTCTCTGGCTCAACAAAGCTGCAGATGTCTGGACCGATCTACATGAAGATTTTGGTCATGGAGATGCATTTTGAGTTGCTGAACTCTAAGAGGAGCTTTATCAGTTTCACCAGGGTGATCTTTCGGTCTTTGATTATTTCACAAAAATGAAAATAATATGGGTCGAGTTGCTTAACTTCTTCCCCATTCCTGTATGTTCTTGTTCTGCGAAAAAGCATATTCAGCAAGATTATGTTATTAGATTCTTAAAAGGACTTAATGACCGCTTTGCTGGTGTAATATCTCAGATAATGTTGATGGATCATATGCCTTCGATCAACAAAGTATTTTCTCTTGTCATACAACAAGAGCGTGAACTCACTAGTCCATTACTTCCTTCCATTCCTCCTACTGTTTGTCTTGCACATTCTGATGACAGGCCTTCATGACATCCAAAAGGCTACACCAACCCTGGAAAAGTTTGCACCCATTGTGGTAAACCACGCCACACAATCGAAACGTGCTACAAGAAGCACGACTTTCCTCCTGGTTACAAATTTCGGAACAATGCCACTGTCAACAATGTGGTAACCTCCAATCATGATCCATCAGCTGCTATTTCATCTTGCCAGCCTCCTACAGCCAGTGTACCATGTTCTCTCACTCAGGACCAATACATTCAACTTGTGTCTCTATTACAATCCAATAATGCTGCTCTTACTGTCACTCAACCCTCAGCACCTCAAGTTAATCAGGTTTCAACTCTCATATTAGTCCCAAATGCACAAAGCCCAGGTATATATTCTGCACTCTCATTTACATCTTCTGATTCCTAGATTATAGATAGTGGAGCACCGCCCATATTTGTTATTTTTTAACCTTATTTGCATCCTAACACCAAATTTCTCCTATCCAGATTACCTTACCTACCAATACTACTGTCCTTACAACCATCTCTAGCTCTGTCCAGATTACCCCCACTATCTATCTCTCTAATGTTCTCTATATACCAACTTTTCATTTCAACATCATTTATGTTTCTCAATTAACTAACCAAATTCCATGTTTTGTCCTCTTTTTCTCTACCTAATATGTCATACAGGACCTGAAGACATGTTGTGTCCTCTTTTCATTTGAACCATTTCAAGGATTATACAAATTGAGCAGTAACTCCATCTCAGCTGCTTGTGTAAACTCTGTGTCAGATTCATCACCACATACTCAATTTGAACTTTAGCATTATTGACTTGGTCATCTTTCTTCTCATGTATTAGACACCTTACACAGTCAATTTCCTTTCATTTCATGTAAACATGTTGGCACCAATTTTGATGTATGTCATCTAGCAAAGCAAAGAAAACTCCCTTTTTCTATCAGCACCTCTACTTGTTCCTTTCCTTTTCATCTAGCAATGCTGATATATGGGGTCCCTATTCCATATCTTCCATCCACGGTCACCAATATTTCTTAACAGTAGTACATGATTTCACACGACATACTTGTGTTTGCCTCCTAAAAACCAAATTAGAAGCTGTGCCTGCACTGTAAAACCTGATAAATTTTCTTGAAGTGTGCGAACTGGCAGTGGTGCAAAATTTCAACTAACCTCCTTTTACTCATCAAAATGCATTTTGCATCAAACAGCTTGTGTCCACACTCCTGAGCAAAACATCACTATAGAAAGAAAGCATCAACACATCCTCAATGTAGATTGGGCTCTCATGTTCCAATCTCACTTTCCCATTGCTTATTGGTCTTATGCCATTTCTCATGCTGTCTATATCATCAACAAGTTACCCATTCCTGTCTTGAAAAATAAATCCCCACATCAGTTGCTTAATGACAAAATACCCGAATATACCTCCTTCAAGGTTTTTGGTTCTCTCTGTTATGCTTGCACAATATCTGTCCATCGGTCCAAATTTGATGCAAGAGCACACAAGTGTGCCTTCCTCGGTTTTAAACCTAGTACAAATGGCTATATTTTGCTTAATCTTCACATAAACCAAATCTTTGTCTCTCATCATGTCATCTTCTACGAGTCCATCTTTCCATTTCCTAATCCCTCAACCCCTAAAGATTCACCTCTGCATTTGCCTCAACAATGTCCTCCTTTAGATTATGATGAATTTCCCTCCTCTCCCCTTACTGTCTCAGATTCTTCTATTCAACCCTCTTTGGTCAATCTCCCAACATTAGTTCTGTGCCACCCACTCCCACTTCACAATTTCGTCTCTCTAATAGAGTAAAAAGTAGCTATCCTACCTTTCTGACTACCACCACTTCTTGCTATCAGCTCAACCGCCTTCCATGTCTTAAGATTGCAGGTATACTTTATCTTTAGTTTTATCCTATCACTCCTTTTCTCCTTCCTATAAACATTTTATTCTACCCACCACTACTCCAATTGAACCTAGAAACTACTATGAAGCCATTAAATACCCTAAGTGGCAGCAGGCCATGCAAGCTGAAATATTAGCATTAGAGCAAAATAATACTTGGGTCTTAACTGAGTTGCCAAAGGACAAATCCCCCGTTGGCTGCAAGTGGGTTTACATTACCAAATTTTGTGTTGATGGAAGCCTTGAAAGACACAAAGCTCGGTTGGTTGCAAAGGGCTACATACAAAGCGAAGTAGTTGACTACTTTGACACATTTTCGCTAGTGGCAAAAATAACAACTGTGCGCCTATTACTTGTTGTTGCAACTGCATCTAATCGGCACCTTGAGCAACTTGATGTTAATAACGCTTTCTTGCATGGTGATCTCAATGAAGATGTTTACATGAGTCTCCCACCAGGTTTTTCCTCTAATAATCCCAATCTTGTTTTGCAAGTTGCAAAAATCTTTATATGGGCTCAAACAAGCATCTAGAAAATGGTTTCCAAAATTATCATCTGCCCTTGTGTCTTGTGGATGTACTCAGCCTAAGTCTGATTATTCCTTATTTGTCAAACACCATGATAACTCTTTCACTGTGTTACTAGTATATGTTGACAACATCATACTTGCTGGGACTGATTTGGCTGAGATTAAGCATATTAAAGCATTTCTTAATGCTTCCTTCAAAATCAAAGACTTTGGCAGACTTAAATTTTTCCTTGGACTAGAAGTTGCACGTTCTCCTTCCGGTATTACCCTAAAGCAACGAAAATTTGCCCTTGAAATCATGTCAGACGTTGGCTATTTGGGATGCAAGCCCCTTTCAACTCCCATGTCTCGGTCCACTCATTTGTCTCATGATCAGGGAACTCCTCTTCAAGATCTAGCACCTTATCATCACCTGGTTGGTCATCTCCTCTATCTCACGACCACAAGGCCATATCTGTCTTACAATGTTCAGCAGCTATGATAGTTTACTCAAGCCCCCACTACAGTACATTTCCAAGCAACTCTCCGTGCACTTCGTTACCTCAAAAACAGCCCTGGTAAAGGCCTTTTTTTCCCCGCTGACACATCACTTCAACTCAAGGCTTTCAGTGACTCAGATTGGGTAGGCTATCCTGACTCTCGCCGATCCTTATCAGGCTATTGTATCTTTCTAGGTCAATCCTTAGTCTCCTGGTGCTCAAAGAAGCAAACCACGGTCTCCCTTTCTTCTTCTGAGGCCGAATGTAGGGCAATGGGATGTGTTACCTGTGAAATTCAGTGGTACTATACCTTCTTACTAACTTACAACTTCCTTATTCTAATCCTACAACACTTTACTATGACAATCAATCAGCTATTCACATTGCATCCAACCCAACCTTTCATGAGTGCACAAAACATCTTGAATTGGACTGTCACTTTATCATAGAAAAAGTCCAAGCCGGCCTCATTCGTTTGCTCCCAGTTCCCAGCTTTAACTAGTTAGCTAACCTATTCACCAAACCCTTGGATCCTCAGCCTTTCCATCGCTTTATTTCCAAACTTGGCATGATCAACATATACATGCCAATTTATGGGGGTAACAGAGTTAGTTACAAACTAAAAATAGTTAGTCAGTTAGTTTGTTATGCCAACTAGTGAGTTAGAATAACTTAATGAGACTAGCCAGCTATCCACGCTTGCTATAGGGAAAGTCTGCTATGATATATAATGTACTGATCAATGCAATAAATGAATGAAGTACTTTTATGCTTTTTTCACTATTCACTGTACTCAGTTTCTTCTTTTTCTACCTTCCAATTCGTCATTACTTGTGCTAGAGATTTTTCTTCCTCCAGATAAGAAATTTCAAATTTGTATCACCACTAATTGCTCATTATTTTGTTACAATTAATAAAACACAATTCTCAAGCTCCAATCCTAATATGACTATATAAGGTTAACAAGTACATCAGTATCTTGCCAACTAAACCATCAATTCATGCAAACTTCAAGGCATTAAGAGAGAACAAACACAAACAACGTATCCATTGTGTGTTATGATTTATCATCATCTGGTTCATATTTGTGATAAAAGAAAACTAAAGGTTGGTGATAGAGAAAAAAATATATTGGATAACTGAATGTGTGGAGTACAAATTGGTTCATTACAACTCAATTGAAATAATAATGAATTTATCCATTTGGTTTAAGTTGATTGAAAACAATTACGTTAATTTTTAATAAACTCCTTATCAATGGCTAAAGTGAATTTATTAAAGGTAAAGCTTTTTTTTTGTAGATTAAAGTATACTTTTAGTCCTTTATGTTTACATCAGGTTTCACTTTAATCCTTTAAGTTTAAAAAAGTGCACTGTGAGTCCCTCAAACTTAACGCCACTGGTTTCTCTTAACAAAAATTGCTGACCCATTAAACTTAACGTTGTTATTTGAAATCTTTTTTATTTTACACAATTTAAAATATTAAATTTATTATATTATTAAATTAAAATTAAAATGTGAGTATGTTTTGTCAACATTTTATTGCACAATCATCAATTAATTTTGATGATTCAGCAATTTCCATTAAGAGAAACTAACGGCGTTGAGTTTGAGGGATTGAAAGTGCACTTTTTAAACTTAATGCTGTTATTTGAAATCTTTTTTATTGTACACAATTTAAAATATCAAATTTATTATATTATTAAATTAAAATTAAAATGTGAATATGTTTTGTCAACGTTTTATTGTACAGTCATCAATTAAATTTGATGAGTCAAAAATTTCCGTTAAGAGAAACTAACGGCGTTAAGTTTGAGGGACTGACAGTGCATTTTTCAAACTTAAAGAATAAAATGAAATCTGAGCAAATATAAAGGACTAAAAGTATACTTTAGCTTTTTTGTCATATTAGAAGAGACAAAGTTAGAAACCCAAAGCAACATAGTAATATCCAAGAATCGAATAAATTACTTACATTATTTTACTATTTCTTAATTATTGATAGCGATTTCATTATTAGATTTCTTGTTTATTTAATTTTTTTTTAAAATTTCTTTTAACAACTTCTAATGTTTAATTATTAAATTACTGATGCTACCAAAATGTAATTATGCACCGTAAGGATACGGGTCGTGAAAATAATATATGGTAAATCAAGGTTGATCCCAAAGAGACTCAATTTAATGTATAAATAAGCACTATAAATTTAAATTTTGTTTAAATTGAGCAAATCAAAATACGAATAATGAAAATATAAATTCAAATGAACTAATATATTAATTCCAATGCACTAGAAAATATATATGGACACAAATGACCTAGAGTAGCTAATCCATTCTTTAAATTTTAGAGCATATAATTACCCGCAATACTACAGAATATACTTTTTACTACTGAAATTCGCGTCCTTTTTTCAAAAAAGGAGCAAAAAATGAAAGCGGTGACATTTTTGAAATTATAGAAAGGCTTTAGGTGCCCTATCTCTAATATAGGGCGCCTAAAGATGCCTTTAGTCGCCCTATGCGGATATAGGACCCCTAAACATTATACTTTTGGCGCCCTATATGTAAAAGTTTGCTTTTGCGTCCTATATACGATATAGGGCACCAAAATTTAAGCTTTTGGCGCCCTTTGTAAAATGTAGGGAGCGAAAATCGCCTCTTTTAATTTAAAAGCCCACACGCAACCCTCGGCTCTCGTCTTTTTCTCAGCTCGTAAGGAAGTGGAGGAGTTCTCTCAGCTCGTCTTTTTCTCACAATCCTTCAGGAAATGGAGGACGCTCTCACAGACCCTCGCTCGCCTGTTTGGCTCTCGTTTTGGTGAATAAAGCTAGGTTTGCAAACCATGGAGCTGATCCCGGCTTATTAGGGAAAAAGTGCTTCTTCTTTCTCTTTCAATCTCTCTCTAGCTCTACTCTCACCATTCGTAATTATCTTCTCTCTCTAAAATATCTATGAAATGGCAGCATCAGCTAGAAAATCACGCGGACCACTGCTCTGATCTCTCTCTCCTTCCGGTAGATTCTGCAATTCTCGCTATTCGTTGACTTCTTGTTCCTCCACCGCTTTTGCTTCATCTAGCTCAAGCTTTTCTTCTCACTCCACAACCTTCTTCCACCATTCCACCTCTCCTACATGTGTCAACCTCTGCAGTTTATCTGCTACCTCTGCTCCTTTCGTTCGATTCTCTATGGACCGTTCCATCTCTCCGAACCGGTCACTCTTCATCACTCATCGATCCGGCTCCAACAAAACTAGCCAAGTGGTCAAGAAACCGAGCCACCAGAAATGAACCTGCATGTAAGGAAGTAGAGTTCTCTCAACTCGTCTTTTTCTCACAAGCCGTAAGGAAGTGGAGTTCTCTCAGCTCTGGGTCTCTGTCTGGCTCTCGTTTTTGGAAAGCTGCAATATTCTCGTTTTTATGCTGATTTGGAATTTCTGGTTTACTGTCTTAAAAAAAAGGAATTTCTGGTTTATTGAATAATTAAATATTTTAGCGTCTCAGATATGTGCAGTTAGGCTTGCTGCTCTGCTATTTCCTCTTTGATGCAATATGGAAATCTGTTGGTACCTGTATTTTATGTCATTATATGCATCTCACTGATCCAGTTTAGCTAAATTTTTCTCTCCATAATCATCGTAAACCATCCCTATTTTACCTTCGAACTCGTCCTAGTTAGTAGCACCACCAGTCTCCAGCGAAGATGTTATGGTGTCTGCCGTGGTTTTCCATTATTCACTATCCTTTTTTGCAGCACCTTCGACACGTCTACCGGCTCATCGAAGGATATCTCGCACGCTTGCAGCCACCGATTCCGTCGTAAGCACCTGTGGTGATGGTTCCCCCGGGATACATGTTCTACCATGGAAAGCCCATTGTTCTTCTCTATTGATGCTCTTCTCTCTCTTCCTGGTCTTGCCTTCAACAAGTTCCCTCCTTGGTTCACTCTCTCAGGTCTGGTTGTGGCTATGAGGGAGTATGGACTTTTTTAAAAAAAGAAAAAAACTCATGACCTACGGTGCCCTATATTTCAAGATAGGGCGTCGTAGGTCCTCACTTACTACTCCCCTCACATAGCCCCTGAGAAAGGGCGCCAATTGGGTTAAAAATAGGGCGTAAAAAGTACATTTTGTAGTATTGCCAAATAAATATATTTAAATTTTAATTCATTAATCTAGAGTATAAATATATGTAATGTCTCCTGATCATCTACAGTCATCTCTCAATTTAAATTATTATTCCTTAAATAGCTATTCAAAAGGCATTAACTAGAACAATTTCACTCTAATATGATTATATGAGTCATGGAAGTATATTTCTATCCTAAAGGAAAATCGGAATAAATTTTAATATCACATTACATAGTTTAAATGTCTAATTAAGATCCCTCTTCTGATGTTAATCAAAATTTTCCACATTCATACTTAGCGTTGATCAGGCATTGATCAAATAATAAGATTTAAATGAAATAAACACAGTTAAAATTAAATATAAATAAATGGTTTAAATATATTCAAATTCATGTCCGATATGTGAAGCAGACACACACTTCCATCAACTTAAGCATGGGAGAAAAATTGTATACCTTGGTCATAGGAGGTTTCTTCCTCGGTTTCACCCATATTGTAGGTTAAGAAAGAGTTTTAACGGCTTTCCGAAGAATGGAATGGCTCCAAAAGCATTAACCGGAGAGGAAGTGTATCACCGGATAGAGAATGTCAACGTCATCTTCGGTAAGAATCAGAGAAGTGCCGGTGTGAAGAGTGTATAGAAGAAGCGGTCAATTTTTTTGATCTTGTATATTGGCGTACTCTTAATGTGAGGCACAATATTGATGTAATGCATGTGGAAAAGAACGTTTGTGATAGCCTTGTCGGGATGCTGTTGCACATACCGGGAAAGACTAAGGATGGAATCAGTGCGAGACTAGACTTGGTTGAAATGGGAATAAGAGAATAGTTACATCCAAAGCTAAGAGATGATGGTAAAAAGGCTTACATGGAGCCAGCAGCGCATACACTGTCAAAAAGCCGAGAAAAAATGTTTTTGTGAGTGTTTTCATACAATCAAGGTGCCACAAGGGTATTCTTCGAATGTGAAAAGGCTTGTTTCATTAGATGATTTGAAGCTCGTGGGATTGAAGTCTCACGATTCTTATGTATTGATGCAGCAGTTATTACCAGTGGCTATTAGAGGCATTATGAAAGATGACATTTGAGCCACCATAACTAGGCTTTATGTTTTTTTTAATGCTATATGTAGCAAAGAGATAGAAGTTGAAAAGTTGGACGAATTAGAAAATGAAGGTTACATTATTCTCTCCCAACTAGAGATGCATTTTCCCCCAGCATTTTTCGATATAATAGTCCACCTGGTTGCTCATTTAGCAAGAGAAATACGACTGTGCGGTCCGGTTTACCTAAGATGGATGTACCCTTTTGAGTGTATCATGAAGGTTTTGAAAGGTTATTCAAAAAATCCTTATCGACCTGAAGCATCCATTATGGAAAGATATATAGTGGAAGAGGCTATGGACTTTTGCAATGATTATCTATCTGGGGTGAATGTACAATCACGGCATGAAGAAGGCGCAAGCAAGGGAACACGAGGTTTAAAAGTGAAGAGTATGCCTCGTGAAGAAGTGTTACAAGCACACCTATATATCTTGAATAATATGGAAGAAATTCAACCTTATTTCCATGAACATAAACAGGTGTTAAAGAAGATGTATCCTAAAAAGAATGACATGCAAATAGCGAATGAACAGAATAAGACAT
>JANTPZ010131011.1:0-14922 GCA_025593235.1 Vachellia pachyceras
TGGGAACAAAGTTATAATATTCCCAATTGAATAAATTTGAAATTATTAAATTGAGATTTGCGTGGGAACAGTTGAGGAGTGAAATGTGCGGGAATGGTTATTTTAATCCGTCCCTTTATTTGAGGACCAGGAGCATATGTGAAACAAGCACTCAGACGATTTGCTCTCTCCTCCATCACAAAGTTCCTCTAATCCTCTGTGAAAGCTCCCTCCCTCTCCTCTGTGCATTTGCTGTGTATTGCGTTTTGGATCCACCCTTGTGATGCTCAACACGCGTGGGTATCTGTGGAAGCATCTACTCAACCAATCTATATGTACGCCCGAAATCCTTCACTATATGACGAAACCAGAAAACATATTAGAGAGCAAAGTAGCTAGACACCCCAATGATATGAATAAACCCATATACGCATATACAAAATGTCAAATTATGGTCATTTGATACACCATGAAACATAAATCAAGCCTTGCAAAATGAAACATGAACCATGCTCATTGGATTGTTTCATGAAAAAGGAAAAGCTTTCATATAGTGTTACAGATCCTAAATCCATATAACCTATTTCCACATCATGAATCATATTATAAGATCAGGCAACAAATTGATAAATAACGTTACCAAATGATTATGAACGTACAATACGAGTAAAATGCATAATCCAGTAAATTTAAACAAGTTAAAAAGACTAGTGTCACATATTGTTCTGGGCTAGTGATTTTGAAACCACAATAGAAGTTACAAAAATGTCATTACAATGTCTTTCAAACAAAACCTTTACATTATCATAGTCTTCAAATAATTAACTTTTATTTCAAGAAAGTAACTTAGCAAGCATCAATGTATTATTGGGTTTAAAATTGCTTTTACTAATCATTAATCTTATGCCAGAATCACTCTAGGAAGTTATAAATATGTTTTTGCTTATTATGACAAAGTATAAATTTGGTAACCCCCGATCAATACCATATGAAAGTATGGTTCTTGAATTGATGCCACACTTATAGATCTTGTGCTCCTTGTGACCATAATTAGTCCAGACCACCAAGAGAGGGAAAAATAAATAGGCACGACTTTCAAGCCTAAGTTCTTCATCTTGATATAAACAATCCAGACTAAAGTTAACAAGAAGCTTCTTATAACAACATGGTTGTAACTAGACCGTCAATAGACGTATAGAGAGAGAAATATAAACATATCAAAATTAACATCAATGACAAGTAATCATGTGTTTGTTGATAGATCCAAATTTTACCTACACAGAAACATAACTACTACATATCCATGAGATTGCAATAGAGCAGAAGCAAAATGAACCTAAAATCCAACAGCGATGGCGACAGAGCAAAAGCAAAAAAAACATAAAATCCAGTAGAGATGGAGACAAAGCAGCAGTAGATGATAGTCGAGCTGAGCAAAACGAAGACAAAAATGGAAGGTTGTGATGGCTGAGCTCAAACACGAAGACGAAAATGAAGATCAGAGACAGAGCCCGATGGAGGCGAATCTAGGATAAATGAACATGTGTTGGGTAGTTGGGGAGGTTGAAAATTGAAGTATATGGGGTAGATGACAATGGCAATTTGGGGTACTAGGGGTTAGGGCATATGAAATTTTTTTTTAAAAAAAACATATATGTGCAGGCACAGGCAGCCCGTTGACATGCTCGTAGCCGGCTTGTTTATTATTGAGATGTGCTAGTTTTTAGCCTGCCCGTAACAAGCCACCAATGGGAGGACCCAATCCGGGGAATTTTCCCCTGTTCGGGCGGGTTTCACAGACTATAGATTTTATGCTCACCACTAGAAATTACAGGGATTAACAGTTTGAGACGGACTAAATTATATGGACTAAAAATACAACTTTAAAACTATAGTGACCAAAATCCAAATTGATGGAAATTATAAGGATTAAAAGTTAGTCAAACCATTTTTATTACAACCCTTATTACTTCTTTTACCGTTAGTATTAAATCTTGCACAAATGATAATTTTTCCATGACAAAGTTGATCCCGTAACGTTTGAAAACGAACACTGAGGATTTTTTTTTTAAAAAAAGAGAGCGCACAACATTTTGGCGCCAAAACAAAGAGATTTTGCAATTCTTCTATCCAGAAGATGCAAGTGGCAAGCAATTATGAATTCGGAAACGAAAAAGGAAATCATATCAACAAAACAAACGCTCACATTCTCGTAACGCTCGCAGTTTCTGATTTCATCTCTCTCATTTCAGTCACTTCAAGGGTTTCTCTTACTCTCGCTTGCGCTTGGATTTCTCTCTGCTCTACGTTTGTTTGTTCCGAGAATGGCAGACCTGCCCCCTCCGATTTCGCCCTCTCGCACCACTTGTGCTTCGCTACTCAAACATTTGCAGGTTCTTTTCTTTTCTTTTGTTAAATTGATGAGTAGTTGAGTGCAGTTATGAAGTTACTCGCTAGATGTTGGGGGTAACTAAATTGAAAGAAACGATGAAAGTGTGAAATGAAATGAATTTTTCTCTTTTTTAACTAGAGGGGCTCATCCACTTTACCCTTCTAATTTCCATATTTCTCGGTGATCTTATGGCGTTTGAGTTTTTGTGTCCTTGGTTGAATTAATTTTTTCAGGAATACAATATTTTTAATGATGGTAGAATTGGTGCGGCTTCTCAATTTGTGGAGGATTTATTGACATGGTTACCTTTTGAGTCTTTCTAATTTTTGCAGTTTGATTTTACCTTTGATGAATTAATTTTTGCTCGTTGGAGTGATATGTGAGATATCGACTAAGGAGTTATGATCCACTACTGTTTTTTTTTCCTTAGATAATATGGGATGAAATTGGTGAAAGTGATAGTGATAGAGACACGATGCTTCTTCAACTGGAGCAAGAATGCCTTGATATTTACCGTCGGAAGGTTGAAGAAACAAGAAAGTACAAGGCTGACCTGTACCATTCATTAAGTGATGCAGAAGCTGAAATCACTAATATTTTATCTAGCCTTGGGGAGTGTGCCTCATTTTCACGGGTTTGTTGCTATTTTGCTTATTGTTGCTCTTTTAATTAAGATAACAGTTAATGAATATACCATAGTTTGCAAAAGATTTTGTTTTAAAGAAGACTATTAGCAATACTAAAAGGGTGTTTCCCGTGCCATACTTGTTCCTGACTTGCCTAACATTTCTATAACAACTTTTAGGGAAATCATTCTCTTTTCTTGCTTATAATATTTTTTATAGTTCCCATAAGTTCTTATTATAAGAATTCCACTTATTATAAGAATTCCACTATTTTTTGCTTTTTTATCTTTTTGTTTATAATTGCAACCATCACCTGTTCAATGATTTCAAATATCTCCTATATGTTACTCTGCATGATTAGCATTCTGCTAATCAAATTAATTGCCAAGCTTTCGCTTCTACTGATTCAGTTGTCCATTTAAAGGGAAAAGGTACCCTTAAAAAGCAAATAGCTATGGTCAGACCTGTCTTAGAGGAGTTGAGGTCAAAGAAAGAGCATCGAATAAAAGAATTTTCAAAGATACTCTTCCAGATTTCTCAGATTAGTTCTGAAATAGCTGGCTGCAGGCCATCCAATGAGAGCAGTGAACAGCACGATAATAATTTGACAGTGAAGAAGTTGGAGCAACTTAAGTCACATCTTGAAGAACTTCGGAATGAAAAGGTTTACCACATGAGGCATTCTAAATAAACTTATCTGTAATTATGTAAGTTAGATTTTTCTTAGTATTGCTTCCTTTTTATTTATATGCAGATCTTGCGCCTTCAGAAGGTGAATAGCCATATCAGTACTATTCACGAGCTTTCGGTAGTAATGTCAATTGATTTTTTGAAGACATTAAATGGAATTCACCCTAGCTTGGGTGAATCTTCAGAGGGTACTCTAAAAAGCATCAGCAATGACACACTCGCTAGATTAACTGAGGTTATTCATTCATTAAAGCAGGATAAGAAACAAAGGCTGCAAAAGGTGAGTTATTATGATATAGGTGAAATAGTGGTTATGAACTTATACATGTGGCTGTGCATACCGTATTTGCTCCTACATTAGCAATAGTTACATTCCTTCTGATGCTACTTGAGAGGTTGACTTTGGTCTTAAATGTATGATTTTGATTCACGTTGTCTTTCAAATTCATAGTTTTCCCCCAAACTATCCCTATTGATTGCACATATCAAAAGGGGTTTGCAATAATGGTGGTATTTTCAAAGGTATTTTAGAGAACTAACGTCTTTTTTACAAATAATCAATAATTAAAAATTAATTTAGCCAATTTCCTTAATCTCTATAAATTAGTTATTTTGATTATACATTCAGGACTGGGGGATTCAGGATAACTTACATCGAGAAATTGTATCCATATTTATTGTTAATTTCTACTGGAGTTAAGTACCTTGATTATACACGTTTTAACTTGCATACTTTGTTAACTGCTTCCTAAAATTTCAACATTCCTGTCGTTTGTTCACCTTTTAGATGAAAGACCTTATATTAAGATAGAAGAAAGAAGCAGATGAGGAAAGCAAATCCATAATCCACAACTAGATAAGATATGTGAAGGGAAAAGTAAGTTAAACATGCAACCACTCCGCCTAGTGTTTTTGTGTACCTTGAAGGGGAACTTTTTTAAATGACCCTTGAGCCGAATACCACAATGAGTTCTTTTACATAAAATGGTAGTAAAGTTGTAGGAGGAACGATAAGAAAAAATGCAGAGAAGTATGCATTGAACTTTTGAATGAATACCTCATACCTGTACAATAGATGGGGTGCCTCTATCTATAGGCCTAAGGCTAAGAAGAACTTACAATACTATCCCTAGACTTAACTCACTAAAGAGAATGTACAACACTGTCCTTACTCCTTAAGACCTAATTTATTTCCAATTAAAAAAAAAGAAGGATTAGAACTTAACAATTCTGCATTATGTCATTATGCACAAGTATACATGAATATAATGAAAATATGCAATGTTCCTATCATCTATAGAATCATTGGAAGCATGACAATCATATTCAAAAGCTCGACTTTGATAAGAAGTGGATGTGAAAGTTTCCCTTTTCCCCTTTCGTCACATAATTGGAGTAGGAAAATCAAATATTGGTTGTTGCATCCATAGATAGTAGATAATAATTATCTTCTTTTAGCATGATGATTTGTCCTTGAATAATATAACTAGAAAGTATTGTATCATTTGTTGATGAATGAGTATGGTAACAGTACAGCAGATAATGCACTTAGCCAAATCATGTTTAGCAGTATTCAATGTTTTTTTTTTTTTTGCCAACCATCTTTTTCTTTTGAGCCTAAAGGAAAGGCTATCAAAGGAGAAAGTTTGCTCTGATAAAGTAACTACTATAAAAGGGAAGTGGGCAGGGCTAGGCCTCTTGAGTTTTTACCTTTTTTGACATGTAATTAGGTCTAGTCATGAACATACAAACTTGGTTTTAATGGTTTTTGTTGATGTAATTATCAGTTGTTGTGCCTGAATTTTAAAATATGGTACTGTATTTTGAAAAGCTTTATAAAGGTTCATTAATGCAATATTTGATTGGCGCAGCTCAAAGACCTTGCTAAGTCCTCAATAGAGCTGTGGGATCTCATGGAAATACCAATTGACGAGCAAAAGGACTTTAGCCATGTTACCAGTTTAATTCCATTGTCAGTTGAAGAAGTGTCAAAACATGGGTGCCTTTCTGTGGATGTCATTGAGCAGGTGAAAATTCTATCTTGAGTTTATCTTGTAACTGTTCACTTGGAAAGCGCCCTTGGCATGATATTTAATTTTCTGCTATTTATTTGTTTTAATACCTTTTAGACCGAGCTTGAAGTTGAGCATTTGGAAATTCTGAAAGGAAGTAAGCTAAAGGATTTGGTGTTCAAGAGGCAGAATGAGCTGGAAGAAATTTACAGAGGAGTTCACCTGGATGTGGATAGTGATAAAGCTAAACAGATTCTGACTGGCCTCATAGAATCTGGTTCTTGACAAATACTTTTTTCTCTTACTAAAACCTAAGTCATTAAAATTTGTATTTTCTTTCTTGAAGTTTATGAAAAATTTTTGCAGCCATTTATTTAATTTCCATCTGCCTCTTAAGCACTTGTGTTTACTCTATAATTTCTTGGATTGCCTTTTTAAGGTATGCCTATAAACTTGTGTAATTTATGTAATAAACCATTTGCTTACAACTTATACCTTTTCAGGTAGTACTAGTCTTTCTGATTTGCTTCAGAGCATGGATGATCAAATCAGAATAGCCAAAGAGGAAGCTCTAAGTAGGAAGGATATCTTAGATAAGGTAGAGAAGAGGCACTTAGCTGCGGAGGAGGAAAATTGGCTAGATGAATATGAAAGGGTAATTATTCTTTCATGTTTCTTTTGAAATCTTTTATCTTAAAAGAAAGCTAAAATAAGCAGTTTAAATTTATTAATAATGAGGAATATGATTAATGATTGATTATTTGGCTTGCGACAGTTATAATTTGGATTTATAATACGTGCCTTTGGCACAAGGTGTTGCTCTTTTGTTGTCTTCTTCTTTTTCCCTTTTATTATTTTTGTTTTTTTGGAGGGGGAATGTTCATACGTCAGGAATACAATTAAACCTAGTAACTTCACCCCAAATGCTGGCCTGGTCCAACCACCTAAGATCGAGTGATTCAATAATTTTCAACGTAGACGGGGACTTGTGGACGAAGACCATTTTTCCATTCACTTAAGTTTTACCTTTTTTGTTTTGGGGTTTTTTTTTGGGGGCATAATTATAGCATATTCATTTACGTTGGTTGTAGCTTGATAGACGATTGGATCTGCAACTACTTGTTACACATAATATTTTGCAACGCTTGCGAGGATTTATTAGAGTAACCCGTTTTGCCATTTACTTAGAGGGACGAAAAAGCATACTTGTCAGTTGTCACAGCTTCATTTATATTTGTTTAGTTTGATAGACGATTGGATTTCCACAAACTCGTTTGTGGGTGTAAAAGCCCTATAGGAACTCTAATTTAGGGATGTCTATATTTTGAGATTTTCATCATCCTGTATAAACATAGCATGCAAGAGGTGTTCAAGGTCCCAAGAACATTTTGATTGAGCATCCTACACTTACCTGTTTTCTCTTGTTTTGGAAAGAAAACTGTCGTATGGTGCTGAAGATAAGAATAAGCTATACGTGCTAATTGATAAGGTTTAACATTTGTTGTCTGCTTTGACTTGGGGGATCATTTACATGTCGTCTTATACAATATGAACATTTTAACATGTGAAGCATTAGAAGAGTGTTGCCAATTCATATTGATAAGTTGACTTTATCTCAAGTGACTGTCATTGTCTAAGGTTACATTGTAGACATGATCCAATACAAATTATATATTCCACACTAGTTGCGTTAATTTGTATGGATTCGTTTTTATAAGATTACGACATTTTATCTTTATATGCATCATTTACCTTGTTGACTCTCTTATCAGGATGAAAATCGATATAGTGCAGTAAGAGGAGCGCACAAAAATTTGAAGCGTGCAGAAAAAGCTCGGATCCTAGTAAGCAAAATACAATGTAAGCTTTCATGTTGTTCAATTTTTTTAGTGCATGATTTTTGTGAGTGATGTGAGACTACCCTAATTCTAATAAGGAAGGCATGTAAACAAGCAACCAATTATGTTTGAAATTTGAATCAAGAAAGCGTATGAGAGCCACTGTAAGCCATGAAAACTAGCAATCATGTTAGTGGTAATAACACCAGACGAAGTGAGATAGTAGATGGTAGACCCACTGAAGAAGTGAAGAAACTTGAGATATTTTAAGCAATTCAGAATTGTTGCCAAGTGAAACATTTACCCTTTGTCTTGCTTTTGAAAGGAAGTCGCTGATACCACATCTGACCAGTGAATTGTCTAAAATGATATGCTGGAAATCAGTTTCTATTCCCAGTATGCCAGGAGAAGAACATGATTACTGACTAAGATTTGGGTGCTAATACGTCAAAATTAGATTGAGTTCCCCCCAACATTTCTCAAACTTATTCTTGATAATAGTATTACAAGTAGTTTCCATATAAGATTCTGGATTTGATTAACCAACAGCCCACATCTCTTAAAATATTATTCCTACTTAGTGCCTGATATTCTACTATATCTTGGCTGAAAATTGAGGGCTGCAATACTCTTAGAATGATATGTTATGTGGCTGTCTGGCCAGAGATCTCTCTTTTTGATGCTACAAACATTTGAAGCAGCATGACTTGTGACAGAAACCCATTTAATTAGGCAAATCTCACTTTTCTGCATTCAGCTGACTGAGCGGAATTGTCCAATTGAATATTGTCTCACATTCTCTGGTTTTAAGAACAAGTATGCATTCAGTGTTTTTATTTTTGTTTTTTAATACTAGCGTGACAACTTGCAATACCTATTTGTTTCCTTGGTTTAACATGATGTCTTTTGAGACATTTTCTTGACCAGCTATAGTTGAGAATTTGACTGCAAAAGTAAAGGCCTGGGAGACGGAAAAAGGAATACCTTTTTTATATGACAGGGTAATGACCCTACTTTTCCTGTTTTGAAAGAATTAGGTTATTTAGTTTTTCAACAATTCATTTCTTTTCAGGTTCCGTTGCTTCAAAGCTTGAATGACTTTAATTTGCAGAGGCAACAGAGGGAAGAAGAGAAGCGCAAATCTCGGGTATTGCTTGCTGTCATAATTACTTTCCTTGAATATTTGTTTTTTTTTTTCAATTTTTATTTTATATCATTCAGAAAACAAAAATCAAGTAATCCCTGTTTTGTATGGCGCAAAATATATTTGAATTTTCCCATACTACCAGCTGTGTTGGTATACACCACCTTCAGGCTTATTCATAAAAACAAATGATAGGCCAGCAGGTAGTACGTTGTTACTGATTCTAATTGGATAACATCATGATTTAGAGCCACTGCTTATTGTATTCTACCATCATGATTTGCAGATGACACACACCATATCTTCCATACTAGTTATTGTCATAGAATCAGTCAATATAAAAGCTATACAAAATTTATGACAACTCGCACTATTCAGAAATCATGAACATTAAGACTCTGCAATGCAAATAATCGAAAAAGCTATCTAGCCATTTGAGTATTACTGCAACTCTGCTTTATTCTGTTCACTTGGTCATGCGCATTCCCTTCCTTTCTGGGGGTTAATACAATAAATGCATCAAAGTGAATCAACCTAACATAAAACAATATACAGATGTTTCAAAGATTAATCCATATATAGTTTCTAAAATGCTGATCCAATTTTTCATTGTGTGCGCCACAATTTTTTTTTTTAAAAAATCTAAGCTCCTTTTTCAGCTGGGAAGATGGTTGCGATAGTTTCTGTGTGCCGTGATAACTTTGGCTTTTTCATGTTTCAAACCTTGGTATTTGACTGGCTGCTTTGATCAAGGCCGTGAGAATTTTCCTGAATGGCTAATGTTTTCCTAATTTCTGGTTATGATCTTAACAGGAGCAGAGACGGCAACAAGAACAACTTGCCACAGAACAAGAAGGACTCTTTGGTTCAAAGTCTACAACGAAGAAACCTTTCAGTCAGAATACAAATAGTAACAGCGTAACTGGGACACCCATTGGCCGCCGAATCCTTACTCCTTCGAGTCGTTATGGATCCTTGAGCGCCAAGGAACGTAGAGAAAGTGGCATGGTCAATAAAGTGGCTCCGGTGAACTATGTTGCTCTTCAGAAAGATGATTCTATTTCCAGAAACACTTAAAGGCCGTTCTCTGGCTGAATATTATGTAAATCAGTCATCTTTGTAGATGGTCATATTCTATAGGCTCTACTCTTCTGTCTTGAACTTCTCTTGATCTTCTTATATAGTTGAGTACATGGATTGTTGATATGGTTATATGGCCTAATACATAAAAGATTACACAAATCTTTTTGAATAATGAAGAATGATCGGTCTCAATTGATCCCTTGTCACTGCTCATAAGTAATAGTTAGAGATTGGGATGAGGGTATTTGAACCCGAGACATTTTGTACCCAGATATTGGGGTTTGATCAAGTGTAGTGTATGCCCATTCAGTCTATTTGCCACCAACAAAATGGACAGGGCTATTTCCCAAGACTGATGTTAATTTTCTTTCCTTGAATACTTGTTCAATATGCTTTACTTCGCATGCTTTATTGCATAGTCGCTAATCCATTCGGGCAACAAAATTATCGGTCCATTCTGTCTTGTTCATGGTTCTATTTTGGAATGGTTACTTCTCTATAATAGGTAGCTGGCGAAGCGATTTTCTAAAATTAATAATTACAAGCACACTCTTCTATCTCATATAGGCTCTCTTTCAGAAGGTGTTTTTTTTAATCTTTTTTTATAAGGTACTCATTAAGTTCCTTTTAATACGTGCCTTTTTATATAACTAAAAGGCAGCTATTACACGAACATCCTTGTTCACCCGACATAAGTCGTTTAAGCTTTGGGGAGTTTGTATAATCATATGAATTGTGGCAATATATGCCTATAATTTAATAAGTATAACGAGAGAAAATAGAAGCTACTATGATGGTTAAAATTTAATTAATACGGGTAATAATAAACATTGAATGAATATCTTGGAAAATTGAATTCTTTTTATTGTTTTATTGACACTTGAATTAGTTAAAAAAGATTTATACTTACAATTTGATATTTTTTTAAGAACTTTTCTTATATTTATTTTTTAAATTCAAAATATGAGTAATTTCTTGAGTAGATGAGTTAAATCTGGGGGAAAATGATATATGAAGCATCTGAAAATAGGAAATGACATAATGATGTTCTAATTTTAAAAATCTCAGAGTAGGTATTAGTTACAATGAAATGACAAAAATGTCCTTAAACAATTTTTTTAAAAAAAATTAGAACACCGTTGGCCACCGACAAGTGACCACTAGTTGGAGCATCGGCAGCAGCAGACCCATCGGAGCTTTAGAAATTTTTAAATCCAAGTGGTGGTGGTGGGGTTCGAACCCCACACCATTTGGATGCTTATATATATATATTACCAAGTTTAAAATACATATTTTAGTGTGATCCTGTTGCAGAATTTTGCCAGGTATGGAGTGTAATTTACTAACTTTGTATTAGGGATTGCTATATTCGTGTTAGGTTTTAACTGATCATCTTACATAATTTTACCAAGTCATTTTTTTTGTTTTAACTAATCCTTTTACATAATTTTACTAAGTCTGGATTGGAATTGACCAACTTTATGCTGGGATTACCAAGTTCGTATTGGGTTTTACTAAGTCAGTTTTTGTTTTAACTTATCATCTTACAAAATTTTACTAGGCCTAGATTCGAATTTACCAATTTCGCACTGGGGATTATTGAGTTCGTATTGAGTTTTATCAAGTCATTTTTATTGTTTTGACTGATCCTCTTACAAAATTTTACCAAGTTTGGATTCCGATTTTGTAAGAGGATCAGTCAAAACAATAAAATGACTTGGTCTAATAATCCCTAGCAAGAATTTCGTAAATTCCAATCCAGACTTGGTAAAATTACATAAGAGGAACAATCAAAATAAAAACATGACTTGGTAAAACTTAACACAAACATGGTATTCCGAAATATAAAGTTGGTAAATTTCAATCTAAAGTTGGTAAAATTCTGCAACAGGATCTCACTAAGGTACGCATATTTAACTTTGTAATATATACATTGAAAAGCATTGTTGGCCCAATTTTTGCATCCAAGTGGTGGAGGTTCGAACCCCACCCCACCACACCACTTGGATTTAAGAAAATTTGTGTATGGGCATTTTTATCATTTCATTGTAACTAGTACTCACTCTGAATCTTTGTAACTGGAATCGCCGTCTATCATTTCCTATTTTCCAAATGCTTTATATGTCATTTTCCCTAAATCTGGAGTTATAGATTCACAGTGCTTTGAGAACTATACCATACAGTCCAACTAGTTGAATCATAACAATCTGAAAAAATAAAAACTGCCTTCATGGTTAAATCATATTGGACTAAAGTCGAGCTGTTATTAAATTGGAAATAGAAAATGTTTTCACTAAACCAATTGTTTTAACACACACACACACATTAAAAATTAACCATCTCAAAAGGGTAAATACATTTTAGACCCTTATATGGTGTTATTTAAATTTAACGGAAAATCTTATGCATTGTGGTGTTATTATGCTGACAATTATATTTATTACATATAAACTATGTATATTATTATTATGTCAACATTCGGCCGTTTGAACCATAACCGGAGAGATCTTCTTAAGACAATGATGATTTGTACTCCTTTTTTTTTTTGCCAACGATTTGTACTCCTTCTTACCCTATCTTGTATGCTAAATACAGGTACTGTTCCAGTGGCCCAATGAAATATAGGTACTGTTCAATAGCATTGGTTAGAACTAAGAACCTAGAAAAGATTGTGGAATATATTGAGTTAGTATGTATCACTAAATTTGGCAAAAAAAAAAAAAAAGTATGTATCACTAAAATATCAACAACATAAATTAAAAGATGTTTGAGTGACATCAATCAATTCAAGTAACGACACTTATTGGACGCTTGGCCTAATTATAAAACAGAGGCATGGAACCTACTTTAAGCCTTATTGTTTAAGATTTGAGTGCAAATTTACCAGGAAGTTTTAGCCTAGAAATAACGTTATCCCGGAAGTTTTTCTTAGAGCAATATAGCACTTTAAGTTTTCTTTTATTTTTTTTTTTTGCTAGAAAAGTACTTAAAGTTTTCAAATTGTAGGAATTTCATCTCAACCATTATTCAAATTTGATTTGTAGTTGATCAAATATGTTGAATTGACAGTTTATTTATCATTCAAGTCCTTTCTGCTTTGATTAAAGTGTAAATTTATCTTATAAGTTTCTAAATTATAGCAATTTTACCCTCATTGTTATCGAAGTTATATGCTAGTTGACTAAAAATGTTGTTATTAGGAATTTTTTTAAGTTAGATTTATAAATAAGGATTTTTGTTTCAAAAAATCCATCACATCCAAAGGATCGGAGAAAATTAAAGAGGTAAAAGCGTCTTGTGTGATGAGGAGAAAATCAAAGGGAGATTTACCGTGTGGTCCCATATAGTGAAGATATTTAGCAAATGGTCCCAAATTCTAAAATATTTAAAAAAGGTCCCATTGATGGTGTTGTCACTTGACAATCCCTGACAACACCATGTGCTGTATTGACAACACGAGTGTTGTCAATGGGACCATTTTTTAAATATTTTAAAATCTGGGACCATTTGATAAATAAGTCCCTTATTTGGGACTCAACGGTAAATCTCCCAAAATCAAATAGGTACCCATCATCTGTCTCAGCGTCGTTGGGGTATGACAGCAGAAGGTTTCTAGAAGCATTGTACTCAGCAATTTTTGTTAGATATAATTAGTTTTGATGATGTCAAATATATTAGAACAAAAAGTTTTCATATGCATATTAATTTGACAAAGATTTTTATAATGCATATTGATTTACAACTACATTTGTGTATCTCTTTTTAAGTTGAAAGGTGATATGATAAAGTAACTCAATTTAAATATTAAAATGTTTTTAAATAAATCTTTCATTAAGTTACCAGTCATATGATCTTTATGCTAAAAATTGAGTTTGACAAGTTTCTGAAGCTTCCTGAAGCAAAAATGGAGTTCCAGGAAGAAGAGGTATCCAATATCGAGTTTCAGACCATCCATAACTCAAATTTCAGTTTTTCAGTGTCACAACTCGAGTTACCATATTGCATGACTCGAGTTACGTGTAACTTGAAGTGAAAACTCGAGTTTCAGCTTCAAGTTATGTCAACTCGAGTTCCAGGGACACAGAACTCGAGTTTCAGCACATATGTTTCTGTCAGCTTGATATATGTTTGGTATTTTACTCATATCTCCCAAAATACAACTCCGATTGATGTGAAACAAATTTTGTATAAAACTATACTCACAATACGGTTCATAGACACCAAAACCATCATCAAATCATTTCATTTGAAGGATGTATAATTTTCGAAAGTTGGTAGTCAAATTTAACGTCTTATCACTGACCCTTGCTTATTGTATCTACCATAACTTTCTTTATATAACAGATTTTAGACTGATTCTTGTTTCACATGAAAGTAGACATGCAGGGCTTTCCATTGATATATTACTTGCATGATTTGGAGTTGAATTGAGAGAGCTATGGGCGTTGCAAGTTGAGACAAGTGCTGAAAAGTGGACCTGACATGTGGAAGCTGAAGCCATGAAGTAAAACTCGAGTTTCAACTTCATATAACTCGAGTTTTGAGCTTTTTGAACACTTTAAAAGACCTTGCTGCATCAGAACTCGAGTTCCAAAACTTCACAACTGAAGTTTCACAACTGTTTTACAAAACTTTTAAGGACAACTCGAGTTTCCAGCTTCAAGTTGTCATGACTCGAGTTACACTCTTTTTAGAACTCGAGTTGCATGCCTAAAATCTATTTTTTGGGAATCTTTGGCGTGCCCAGTCTCGCAAATAGCAAAACAGTGTCATTGGTAAACCTTGAAAATTTACCAAGAATTAAATTTATAATCTCCAAGGGTTGTGTAGTTTCAACCCAGGGTCGTTCTCACCGGAAGCAAGTCGCGCGCCAAATAGTTATTAGCTTATGCTTGTGTTCGCTATGCAAAATGCAAATGGGGTTTCGGTTTGAAATTAACTATTCTACTCATCTAAATACGGAAACTAAAACTTGTTTTTGGTATTTTTGATATTGAGGAAGGAAAATTAGGCAAAACTGGAATGAGGATGTAAGTGCTATGGGAAAATCCTCTTGAAAATGAATTGGGCCATCACAGTTCGCAAAGGGTTAGGTAGAGTAAATTGCTTTTCGCACTAAGGTTTCGAAATCATAAACCCTAACAATTCGAATGGGTCC
>JANTPZ010131012.1:0-12635 GCA_025593235.1 Vachellia pachyceras
ATATATCAACATGCTCCTTACATCACAAGGAGACTTTTGCAACCAATCACAAGCTCTAAATCCCTCTCTTTCTCACTTTACTCTCAAGAACCCTAAGTTTCAAACTTGAGAAAGAGAGACCAAATCAAAATTCCAATCCATGGAAGTTGTAGAGGAGAGCACAAGGAAGAATTTCATGTATAGCTTTAAGTATATTCTTCTCCTACCTTGTATTTTTGTAACCTTTTCTTCTCTTCTTCCTTGCTGAAAATGGTTTCCTCTTTCTCTCTTTTTTCAGGTTGGAAGGTCAGCCAAAGTGAGGAGATAATGGAGGGAAAAAGCCTTTTATAAAATCTCCCAAAATAAATGGATGGTTAAGATGAAAGCTTACAAACTAAGTTTAATCTTAAGGGTTTAAGATGTTGCCACCTATGAAACATTTGCTTAGCTCTCATTGGATTCTTAAAAGTAGGTAATGATGGCTGTAACTGAGGGTGAAAAATCTGGTTTGGCTAACCGGATTGGATCCCTTTCAGTTACTTTTACTGATTACACTTTTTACTAGTAAGCATAACTTTATTTCAGTAAATCTTTTTCTACTTTTCTGGAGATGTTTTCTTCCTCATTTAATCTCCATATTTCCCTCTTGAATATGGTAAAATTATTATCCCCAAAGTACCCCTTGATTTCCTCAAAATTAGCAGGGTTATTTTATCCTGTCCAAAACCCCTGAAAACGTGCAATCGGAGGGTAAAATATTTTTAAGGCTTCAAAAATTTCTACATTTTCATTGATACTCTAGCCCTTTCCTTTTCCCAAAATGCTCTCTAGATTGTCCAAAATTAATTTTTGAAATAAATTATATTTCGGGGATTTTCGGGTCTTTTTCCCGATTTTCGGGAAAATCGCCTTAATCGTATACTGGGCAATAATTTTATTAAATACTATAAAATTCACTGAATTTTACCATATTCTGGTCTCTAATCTTTGGGAACTCCTGGTACCTTAAATAATTATTTTCCCCTTTATGCCCTTCAAAATTATATAGACAAAAAATCCAGTCCGAATCTGGAAAATCCGTGATTCACGATTGTGATCAGTGAGTCGAGCTCTGTCTATTGGGCATCTGTAAATTTTTTTCAATAGTTGACTTTTGACTTTGACTTTGTCAAATGACCAAAATACCCTTCCATTTCCTCATATTTACCATTTTGCCCTTACTTTCTCTAATTTTCCAAAATTCCCATTTTACCCTTACTTTTAACACTTAAAGACCTTTATGTCCTTGGTCTTTTTGTTAAATGACATATGGGTCCTTCCCAGAAGGTCACCCATCCTTATACTACTATAGGATGAGCACGCTTAACTGCGGAGTTCTCATGAAATCTCTCCCGCTAAGCCAATCTGACTTTGGGTTATTTAGCCCATCAGCATCAACTTTTTCTATGCTTTCTATCTGTGGGTTCTAACTTGACTTTTGACCACTGGTTTGGCACCTTTTTATCCAATGACCATATTGCCATTGGTCTTTATACTTAATGACATTTATGTTCTTGGCTTACATTCTTAGTAATTTCAAAGCCTTAGGACTAGTTTGGTCCATTGACATCTGTTCTTTCTGTACTTTTATTTTTTGGCCTTATCTTATCTTATAACTATCATCTTGGTCTCTATTTATATTTACATAAAATAGTGGATATTACAACAATCGAGTTCAGAGCAATAACAACTCGAGTGTTAATGAACCTGAAGTAAGGAATTTGGGTGCATGAAGAAAGAAGGGTAAAACTCAAGTTTTCAACAGGTCACAACTCGAGTTCAAGTAAGTGTTTATGTTCAAAATGCCCAACACTCGAGTCATTGGTAAGCAAAACTCGAGTGCCATAACATGATTGTATGTGCATATGATTACATCGTTCAACAACTCGAGTGCATTACACTTAAAACATGAGTGTTGAACATTTAACTCGATTTCTTAAATAAGACAACTCGAGTGCTTGAACTACATTTGCATTCTCTGGTCCCACGATACTCGAGTTCCTAATAGCAAAACTCGAGTGTTACTGAGGTTAAAGATTAAAACCCCTCTCCTATCATCACTCGAACCTTAAACCTCATTTTATCCATTCGAGTCCTCTCATCCTCTCTAATCTCCAAACCACCAATCTGCTACAAAACTGCTCTGAATTGGTTCACAAACACTTTTTCACAAAAACCACTCTCTTATGAAGCTACATTATTTCCTATTTTGCACAATAATCTCTCCTTCCTGTCATCTCTCAATCGCTATTTTCAAATGGCCAGAATAAGGATTACCCTCAAGAATCCTCCCAAAGCCAAGAAAACTACCTCATTTGCACCTTCCCTTACTCAATCCTCTCAACCACCACTGGTAAAGAAGGTTAGGATTACGGTACCAACTGAGCCGTTGAATGAAGAAACAATTGCTCCCTTGATCAGAAAGGCCAAAAGCAATGCTCCAAAGTCCATTCTCATCAAGAAGGATAAGGAAAAGGAGACAATGGTGTCTGCTTCTACTCCCAAGTCTGTAAACGAAATTTTGGGTCCAAAATGCAAAACGTTGTTGCCAAACTTTTGGATCCAAAATCTGAAATTGAAGTAGCAGCATGCCAAACTCAAGAATTGCAACTTCATCATTTATAAACCAGTTTTAAAAACATTTTACAGCTTCATAATTCCTTTAAAAACATAAAACACTAGATTTTGTTATCATCAAAACAAGGCATCAACAAATTGTTGATTGTGTATTTTCATGTTTTCATTACATAATTAATGTATGAACGTGCAAGCTTTTATTTGATGTTTGATGATGAGAGGCCTTAGCCAAGAGGCAAACTTAAAGCATGTGAGGTTAGTGGTGCATGTTAAGTTTCATGGTTTTTATTTTGCACATTCATGATTATGCATATCAGTGCACTATTTAGAGATATTTACTATTGAGATTCAGTGGATCTCATTCTCCCATAATAATACCTTGTAGGGGTAAGTTCAAGAGTAAAGGCAAGAGTGGGCAAAGGTGAGCTCAAGATTTTAAATGCCAAGTTAATTGGGAAGTTGTGTAATTTAATTGTATGCATCTTTGGACTAATATAGTTGAACTCCTACACTAGGAAGCCAGATGTATGTATTGTGCAATATACCCATCATGCTAAATTAGTAAGTGAATTGAGTATAGACAAGAGAGAGAGAGAGAGAGAGAGAAATTGCAGGTATGCAAAGTGGTACTAAAGGGGTCCAAAGTCCTTAACAAGAGACAAAATTAATGTAACAAGGACAAATAGTAAATGAATTCCAAATTGTATGAAATTTTCTAGATAAATACTAAACATCCTAAGCTTTAAATGGAGCTAAAGTTTGCTAAATTTGGACGTGTAGATAAAAAGTTATGATTTACCAAAATTATGAGAAAGATCTAGAAAATTGAAAAATGACTGAATGAAAAGTGGTTTTTGACGTTTGAAACTATATTGATTAGTTAAGAAATTGGATAAGTAATTATTTTCCCCTATAGAGGACTTCATAAACTTTATTTAGAGATGAACCACTTGATTTTGAATTTTCTATAATAAGTTGTGATTTTTCAACATTGGCCAAAAAATCTGAAATTACCAAATGAAAAGTGACCAGTGGATAGTAACCTGGTAACAAAATTTCAAATTCACTTGCTTGGCCATTCCAAGTATTGTAAAGACATTTAAGTAGTTCATTGTTGGTCTCTAATGAAGATAAAGAGAAGTAAGGTGTTACACTTAAGATCCTGTACATTCGTACGATGTGAGAACCATGCAGTATCTAATACCCATGTAAAGGAAGTAGAAAAATAAATGTCTATAACATAAATACCTGAAGAGATAGTCTCATTATCCTTTCTTTTCTTTTTCAAATCTGTAAGTTAGAGTTTGCAGTTCCTCTTCCAATAACTAGGTTCTATTGAGACCTTGTTTTGATGATAACAAAATTAATGAAAATGTTTTTACAGAGTATTTCTGAATTTTTTTCAAAAATTTTCAAACTTGTTGAGCTTTTGAAATTAATGTGGCAGCACTCGAGTTTCTTGATCTTTAAAACTCGAGTCTCATAACTTAGAAAGTGTGCTGAAATATAATTCTCTAAAGTAAACTTGAGTAAAGAAGAAAAGTGTGTCATCACTTGAGTCAAAGATTGTGAAAACTTGAGTATTATAGACTTAAGCTGGTTTTCAATGTACATTTTCTTTTTCAACAAACCCAAGTGATAAAAAGAGTGTTGGAAAACTCAAGTCAAGTTTTGATAGAACTTGAGTGTTAACACTTTGATTTCAAATTCAAGAGAAAATTTTTGAAGTCAACTCGAGTTGCTAATGAAGTGTTAAATAACTTGAGCTCTAGTTTGAAAACACTTGAGTGTTGAAGTTAAAATGATTAACCCTTTACAAAAACTTTCTGTTAAAACCCAAAGTATTTTTGAATTGTTGATTTACTTGAGTTCCATTCTTGGACAACTCGAGTGTTGTGATAAAAATAAGATTCTGTGTATAAAAACTTTTATCTAACACTTGAGGCTTATCTCAAGTGTTGACACACTTGAGTAACAGTTTTTAGAAAACTCAAGTGTTAAGATAAAACATACTTAAAGTTCAAGAACTTCTTCTATCAACTCGAGTTCTTTTGAAAGTGAACAAGCACTCGAGTTCTCAACTTTAAAAACTCGAGTGTCGAGATGTACTTCAAAAGTTATCTTCTTTACCTTTAAAGAACTCGAGTCACCATGCATGAAAACTCGAGTGTTGACCAACTCCTTTATAGACTCGAGTGTCAAACAAAGATTTTTTAAAAGTTTTCTTCACAAAACTTGAGAGATTAACTCGAGGTGAAATAAAAGTATTTTAAAAGTCAAGTCAAATTTATTTCAACTCGAGTTAGGCTTCATGCCTTTTCAAATGCTCCTGAGTTAGAGTTCCTTAACACTCGAGTGTTTAACATTCTCAAACTCGATTCATACCTTTAACTAACCATCTGAGAGTAGCTGACAATACCGTTTGGAAAAACTTTCCTTATTTGTACTGAGCCATTTGAATTTTCACCTGCCATTATAAATGCATCTTCTTTTACCTATAAGAACATGTATATAATTTAATGCATAGGATCTCTAGTAATACGCATTAACATTCTCTCAGCCATCTTCCGTGAGAAAGAATTAAATACAGCAACAAAGCTGAGAAAATGGATATACACTTCTAAGTAAGGAAACCCAGCTTTCTTTCTAACGGACAGTATTGATCTTCACCTATAAAAGGAGAAAGCATTCAAGAAAAAAAAGAGATGATGAATGAACATTAATACGCTATTACTCTCTATCATTACTCATTTGCCATTTTGTTCATAACTTCTCGTGAGCTTTAGGATTCTCTATCTACTCTTTCAAGTGAGTTTATTTGATCAATTTATTAGAAATGATTAGTTTTGATGATGTCAAATAAGAGCAAAATGGTTTTACAATACAAAAAGTTTTCACAATACATATTTACCAAGCATAATGATTTTACAATGCATATTAATTTTTACAATGCATATTGGTTAATAAATATTTATGCATCCTGTTAATTGGAGGATGATTTGGTTAAATAACTCATTTTGAATGTTAAAATGTTTTAAATAGATGTTTTATCATTATAAATTGGTTAACCATTCATCTCAACTTCATTTGGATGCTCAAAACTGATTCAGGAAGTTAATGCTCAAGTATGATGTGTTTTCGGATCTTCCAGTAAGTCATTGGAGTCAACACTTGAGTATTGGGCAATAATACTTGAGCATTGACATCTGGGGAGTCAAACTCGAGCACTGGACCATTAATACTTGAGCATTAACCTCTGGGACTCAATACTCGAGCATTGGATCTCTAATGCTCGAGCATCGGGGTCCTCTGTTTTCTGAGAGCTTACAGTATGTTTGGTATTGTGATCATATCTCCTAAAATACAACTTCAATTGATGTGAAACCAATTTCATATGAACCTTGACTCAAAATTCGTTTCATAGACACCAAGAACAGCTTCAAAGGATTTCAAATGAAGGAGATATAAATTTCTAAACTTGGTGGTCAAAACTGAACGCATTATTTCTGACCTTTGCTTATTGAATCTACCATAACTTTCTTTTTATACATTATTTGGGATTGATTCTTGTTTCGTATGATGCAGGGCTTTCCATTGATATATTATATGTAAGGTTTGGAGTTGAAATGAGAGAGTTATGATCATTGCAACTTGAGCTACAAGCTGTGCTTAAGCACTGGATCTATAATGCTCGAGCATCAGGTTTCAGAATCAGGTTTTCTCCATAAAATATGCCAGTGCTCGAGCACTGGCACCTAGTGCTCGAGTACTGAGCCCAAAATTCAGTTTTCCATGCAGTGCTTTCACTCAATGCTTCAGCATACACATCAAGCACAAGCAGCACTCGAGCATTGACACTTAATGCTCGAGCATTGTGCTTCTGGGACGCAATGCTTTCACTGAACACTCCAAGCATTGACTGAAAGCATTGACAGTACTCGAGCACCAGCATCCAATTCTCAAGCATCAGGCCAAATACTTTATTGTTCATCAATACCTTCTGAAAATGCTCCAGCACGCAATGCAACCACACTTTATGCTCGAGCACCATGATTTTAACACTCGAGTATTGAGACATTTCAAAACTTATATTTTTCAATACTTGCTCAGATTAATCGAGTATTCCTAGGAAGCATTGTCAGTACTCAAGCACTATGATTTAACACTCGAGTATTAAGTTATTTTCAAACACTTTCATATGACATTCGTGTATTGTGTCATAGCATTGAGTTTTTCTTTAAAATATTCTGAGCAACACTCGAGCATTGAAGTCTTATGCTCGAGCACTGTTTCTCTCACCACTTTATCTCTGACACACTTCACCTAGCTACCACCTACTTTCCTTATTTGTGTAACGGCATTTTGAATATTAACTGCTCTCATAAATGCTTCATGCTTAGACTTAGCAACAGGGAATAGATCCTCTGAATACTTCTCCAGTACGGGCTCTTAATGGACAAATTCACAGACAACATCTCTCTTCATGTCAAAGCCATTTACACAGAACATTATACAACCTCATCATACACTGAAGCAGAAGTACAATGGAAGCAAAAGCAATTTCTAACGGATTCAACAAATACTTGCTTCTTGTCATGACTCCAACGGCTATTCTTTCTCTTTCAACAAATAAATCTGTCAGAGCAGACCAAGGTTGAAAAATAGAGCATAAGAGCTGAAGCCAAATAGAAAATACAATGCTCCTCTCCAATGGACATATTTTGCCAATATCTATAAACATGAGGGGGCAACAAACAAAATAAGAAGAGACGAAGTATATGGAGTCACTGAACACGAAACAGAGAGTGTGGATTGGAGGAAATCCCACAACATTAGGACTCTGATATTATACATCTCCGAGAGCTTCAATGTTTATCTATCCACTCTTTGAGAGAGTATATCAGTTCATCCAAACTTATTGTATTTATGTGAGAAACTCAATATTGGGATCTTGATATTGCTGGGTTGAGTTTCAGTTGAGAAAGCAGAGCATGTTGGTCTCTGTTATAGTGCAATTTGTGAGGGGGAGTGTGATTCCCTTTGTAAAGGCTTGAGAAGCCTAATGTTATTGTTGTTAGTGGATTGGAAAATCTCATATGTGCTTTGAGGATTGGATGTAGGTCAGAAGGACCGAACCAAGATATATCACCGTGTTTATCTTCTCTACTCTGCTCTTTCTTTCAATAACTTTATTTTATTTACTCTTTGATTTAACGAAAATTTTTATAACACCCAATTCACCCCCCTCTTGGTTGACAGCCATCCTAACACAATCTTTATTATATAATTGTCAGATATTCAAGATTGGGACCTTAAATCTGTTCGGTAGAGATTGTGACAAAAAATAGAGTGCGGAGACTCTGTTTTATTATGTGTTGTAAAGGGGAGTGAGAATCCTTGTTGTAAAGGCATGGTGTACCGAGATTGTTGTTGGTTAGTGGATTGCAAATCTCATAGGAGCTCTGAGGACTGGATGTAGGTTAGGAGGACCGAAGCAGGATAAATCATTTGTGTTCATCTGCTCTTTACTTCACGCAGTGCCTTTACTTTAAAAAGTGACCAATTTACCCCCTCTTGGTCAAATCCTACACTAACAGGTTCATTGCAAAAGAAGCACACTCCTTCCTTTAGAGGAATCACCTTTTAGGCATGGGCTTAGTTTCAAGCTTGTTTAGCCCTTTGATCTTACCAGCTAAGGCATTACCATTTCCTTTACCCTTGTCTTTCTTTTTCATACCCTTTCCTTTATGAACCATAAAAATAGTGCTAGGCTTTTTCTTAATGCTTTGTTCAGAAGTTTTGAGCATCCTGTGCAATTCAGAAATAGATTTCTCCATGTTGTAGTTCATGGCAAACTGGTCATAACTCTCCAGGAGTGAGTTTAAGATCAAATCCATAGCTAACTCCTGGATCATGGGAAATCCAAGCCTCTCAAGGTGATCAATGTGTCCTTCCATTTTAACCACATGATTGCTAACAAATCCACCTTCAGCCATCTTGCAGGAGTGTAAGGCCTTAATGGTCTCATACCTCCCTTGCCTTGCCTATTGCCAAAACATTTCCTTGACATAGACAATCATCTCATAAGCCTCTACATCTTCTAGATCTCTTTGGACCTCTGGAACATGGTGGCAAGCATTAGGCATTCCACATCCACGTCTTTGAGTTCTTGGAGCATTGGCTACATGTTCACTAGGAATGGGTTGATCGAGGACATACGCCTACTTTCCTGTTTGAGAACAATTCTCAAGTTCCTGAATTAGTCAAGAAATTTTTCCATTGAGTTTGTCCTTCTCAAGGATCGATCACAATTATAGTGTAGCGGTATTACTGGTTGACATGATTCTACAATTTAAAATATGCAAATTTGATTAATAATATCACACTAAATCCATAACCCTTAATATAATTAGTGGATTAAGGTCCATATTTCAATTAAATTTAACTCTGCTTTAGCAAGACATTAAATCCAAGTTATTTAGGTAGGCAACCTTTTACCAATTACATCATATGTAACTTTTAGATGTTATGGGATTTGATCATCACATGACCCGGCATGTTTAATCCTATCTAATGCCTTGAGATCGAAAACCTCTTTGATAATCTCAATTAAGTCAAGACAATAATGAATTGTGTGAGTAGCACTATTACTCACAATTGCCTTACTAAGATAACTTAAATGCATCCACTTTGGTGGAACATACAACTAAGCGATCGATGTTTTCACAAGTATTCATTGATTGACAACATTACGACTTTAGATTGAATTATGAGGACTCTTAATTGATTGGTTTATATGTATATGCGTGGTTTGTATAATAACATGCATGCCATGATCTAATCATAAGAAGCATAAATATGATATAATATAGCTCACATAACCTATATCATCTCAAGCCCATGAGATGACCTCTATAATAAGAAAATATTGAAGATAATTGAGAAAATTACAACCCTTTGTAAAATCCAAAGCCATAGTGAGTCACAAATGCTCAATCATATTTGCAATAAGCATGTTGAAAAGCAACTCATACAATATAAAAAGTAACAAGATGAAGAATGATAACTCAGACAATGAGAGATTGTAACTCATGCACTATGAGAGATGATTTCCCATATAATATAAAAAAGCAACATGATGAATGATAATTCATATATTATGAAAAGTAACAATTTGTAAAACTAAAGCCATGTTGTTTGTAACACTCCTTACTTAACCTCTTTAGCTTCATATTATGTCATTAATGAATCACTCTTAGGCCTTAAAAAGCTCAAATTGACCAAAGAAGTGAAATTAAAAATTTCGACCTGAGTTATTATTCATTTAGCCAATATCTATATTTATGGTCCGATTTTGAAAATTCATAACTAGTTCTAGAAAAAATTGAAATTGAGTGGTTCCAATTTCTATATGAAGCTTTTAACATTCCCTACAGGAGAAAAACATTGCCCAATCAATACAGTTTATTACGTGAAGATACACTGTTCATATGGTCCAATTTTCTATATTTAGGTTTTTCTCTTACTTTTGAAAAGCCATAACTTCCTGTATAAAAGTCCAATTCTAGGAAACTTTAGCTTATTTTAAACCTTACCATATCAACTATTTTTTCACCAAATTATAGATCAATTGGGGTTTGTTTACTATTTTTCTTCACAGCTCAAAAGCTGGGCATTTTTAAGGGTCTTAGAACCCCATTTTTCTCATAACATTCTTTCTCTATAAAAAATTTCTAAAACCCTTTTTGCCATGCCTAACTCATCTCACATGATCATGCATGCATTTACACATATAAATAAACATCACCATGTAGAGGTTTAAGGGTTTACAATAAGTCCAAAATGTAACACCTCTTATTTTCCCCTGTTTTCTCATATGACATTACTTTTGAACCACTCTTAGGCCTTAAATATCAAAATTTGACCAAAATTGTGAACTTGAATTTTAAAAAATGTAAAAAAAATGTTGTTACTGTTCACAGATAATTTTTCTAGATTTCTGGCCCAACTTTGAAAAATCATAATTAATTCTAGAAAAACCAAAATAGAGTGGTTCCAATTTCTAAATTGAGCTTATTAAGTTATATATAGGGAAAAAAATACTCATTGGCCCAAAATGTAATATCCACCATTTTCTGTAAATAAGCACAGAAGCCAACTTCATAGATATGAGAGAAGACAAGGCCCATAAATGAAAGTACAAGAAGAGAAGATGTCAATGGACCAAAGAGACCCTGGTCAATTTAGTCCCAACGCTTTGAAATTACTAAGAATGTAAGCCAGGGACATAAACGTCATTAAGTAAAAAGACCAAGGGCAATATGGTCATTAGATAAAAAGGGCCAAACCAGTAATTAGAAGTTAAGTCAGAGCCCACAGATAGAAAGAGCAGCAAAAGTTGATGCTGTTGGGCTGAAAGTTCAGGCATAGAGTTCCGTGTGAATTCCAAAATTAAGTATATTTGCCCTAGGAAGGGACCCATATGTCGTTTAATAAAAGACTAAGGGCATAAAGATCTTTCAGTATCAAAAGTAAGGGCAAAATAGTAATTTTGGAAAAGGTAGAGAAAGTAAGGGCAAAATGGTAATTATGAGAAAGTTGAAGGGCATTTTGGTCATTTGACAAAGTCAAAGTCAAAAAGTCAACCAGTTGACCAAAATATTAGAAATTTTACAGATGCCCAATAGATAGATCTCTACTTATGGATCGCAATGACGAAATACGGATTTGCCAAATTCAAATTAGATTTTTATTTATATAATTTTGAAGGGTGAAAAAGGGAAAAAAATAATTATTTAAGGTACAATGAGCCCTCCAAAAATTTAGAGAAAAATATGGAAAATCTAGTGAATTATATAGTATTTAGTAAAATTATTATCCATGGTACAATTAAGATAAGTTTCCCGAAAATTGGGAAAAAGACCCGAAAATCCCCAAAATATAATTATTTCAAAAATTAATTTTGGAAAATCTAGAGGGCATTTTGGAAAAAGGAAAAGAGCTTGAGAATCAGTGAAAAATATAATATTTTCAAGGCCCTAAAAGAATTTTTCTCTCCGATTGTACGTTTTCAGGGATTTCGGACAGGATAAATTAATCCTATAAAAATTGAGATAATCAAAGGGTATTTTGAGGATAATAATTTTGTTAAATCCAAGATGAAATTATGGAGATTAAATAAGAGAGAAAATATCTACAGAAAATTAGTAAAAGATTTACCGGAATAAAGTTAAGTTTACCGGTAAAAAGTGCAATCGGTAAAAGTAACCGAATGGGATCCAATTTGGTTAAGGAAACTAGATTGTAACCAGATTTTTAAAGCAGAAATTTGGCCATCATTACATCTTTATGTCATCCAATAAGAAGCAAGCATTTATCCCTTGAGTGGCACAATCTCATCCCTTGGATTTCACTTATGTTGAAACATGAAATCCTAGCCCTCCATTCCATTAATGCATGAATTATTAAAACAGAAAATTTCCTCCATCTCCAGCCCATTTTGCACGACTTTCTTCAGCTGGAAAAGAGAGAAAAAGACTCCATTTGCAAGGAGGAAGAAGAGGAAAAGCTCAAGCAAAATCAAAGGTAAGAAACCATGATACCTTAAGATATACATAGAATTGATCCTTGCAACTTCCTCTTCCTCTTCCATGAATTAGAATTTTGATTTAACTCCTATTTCTCAAGATCCCAAATTAGTGTTATTGAGAGAGAAAGTAAGAAAGATGAAGAGTTGATGTAGCCTTATTAGTATTAGTGTTTTGTTGGAATTTCCAGAGTTTTAGAATCAAATTTAGTCCATACATGACCCTTTTATGCTTAATTTGGTATTAGGAGTTGTTGACTTGGATTAGTGTAATTTTGGGGTCATATGCCATGAATAATGATTTATTGTTCCTAAATTGCATCATGAGCAAATGATACTACCCATATTTGCTATTTCATTTCAGGAATTCATCATGAGTAGAAGAAAAGCAGCTCTGGGAAATTTCGCCGCGACCAAATTCAAATTTCGTCACGACCAAAGTTCCAGCATCAGT
>JANTPZ010131013.1:0-16145 GCA_025593235.1 Vachellia pachyceras
TAGAGAACTCCTGATACCTTAAATAAATATTTTCAATCATCAAATCTTTAAAATTCCATAATTCATCATCCAGACCGAATTTCAACAATCGGTTGAATCTCTGGTAATCAGTGAGTTCTGCTCTATCTCTTGGGCATCTGTGGATTTTTCTGACTTTTGGTCAACTGTTTGACTTTTTGACTTTGACTTTGACTTTGTCAAATGACCAAAATGCCCTTACACTTTCTCTTAATGACCAAAATGCCCTTTCATAGTCTAACTTTCCATAATTTCCCATTTTGCCCTTAACCTTTTGTCCCTTGATCTGTTTGTTTCTGATTCTTAGGGCAACTTCCCAGGAGATCACCCATCCAAAAATTTCTCCAGGGTGAGCACGCTTAACTTTACTATTCCTACCAGCTTTCATCCACCGGGCCAAATCTGATTCTGTGACTTACGGCCCAACAGCATCAACTTTTTCCGTACTTTCTATCTGTGGCCTCTAATTTGATTGTTTTAGCCCTTTTTATCCAATGACCATATTGTCCTTGGTCTTTATACTAAATAACATTTATGTCCCTGGCTTACATTCTTAGAAATCTCAAAGCCTTAGGACTAAATAGACTAGAGTCTTTTTGGTCCACCGACATCTCTTCCTTTTGTACTTTTATTTCTGGGCCTTGTCTGATCTTATAACTATCGATTTGGCCTCTATGTCGGCTTACAGAAAAGGGTGGATATTACAAGTATAATTCCTGCCCTTGTTGACCATGCAGCGAGAATAGACATAGTGAATGGTCCTCTGTAATGGTGGTATGGCAGAGGGCTCAAAACGTAAGCTCTGACCCTCCTGAAATTCTTCACCTGGCCTTAATGCCTCAAATATCTCCGCATTTCCAAGATCTTTGAGTGACTTATCATAACCTCCCGTGCCCAGATAAACATTTAATAATTCAGCAGAAATATTGATCCGACTGCCCCGCATAATCATTTGCAGCCCATATTCCATAACTTTCTTCCTATTTCCAATAACATTCTTTTCAACTATGTTATTATAGAATACTCTAACTATGTTAGGATTGAAAGGAGTTTGCAATGAGATTAGATTGTTATAGTATTCTAGATATTCCTTTACATCCCAGCCTAGCAAACCACTTATATGATCCGGATCCACATAAACAGCAGGGCACAAGTCTCTATCCTTAAATTTGAGAAGGGAATTAATCATTACCGTACTGATATTGTAGCCCTCAGGTGTCTCTAGAATCTCAGGTGGAGTCTTCTTTCCTTTCTTGGACCCTTTCTTCCTAGATGATGAAGCCACGTGAGTGGGGATTGCACTTTCAATCTCAGAATCAGAATGATGAGCAATAGGAGTGGCTCTGGCTGATAGGAAGTGTCCACCATGGGTGCCTCACCCTTGTCTTTCTTGCTCAAAATGGACTTTGGATGCCCTGTTCTCAGTCTCCTAACCAGAGGAATCTCTGTTTCCTCTTCGGAAGGTTCGACAATACGTACTTGCTTGGATGGATTTTGAGACCTCAATTGGGATTCAGAGGGGGCTTTAGAAGAGGATTTGGGAGACTTTCCGACTGCAACTTTGGTACGTGCCATTGAAAAATTGATTCAGAGAGCACAAAAAGGGAATTTTTGGCCGAGAGGAAGTTGACGACGTGAGAGGCTTGAAGGAGAGATTGAACAATGAAATGGAGATAATAATGAAGGGAATCTGAGAGGTTTTGATGGTTTAGTGATCCTGAAAGATTGTAACTGTTTCCAGCAGTTGTAACGGTTGAAAATGAAATGGATTGAAGAGAACTCGAGTTAAGAAAATAGAGGTTAGAATTCGAGTTGTGACAGAAGAGGTAAATTATAGTCTCTGAGTAATGGAACTCGAGTTGTGGGTTCCATAACTTGAGTTTTGTGGAGAAAAAATTAATTTCTCAGTTGTGTAACTCGAGTTGTGGTTCTTAGAACTCAAGTTTCATGAGGCAGAAAGGCCACTAATAGTCAACAACTCGAGTTGTGATTTCTCACAACTCGAGTTGCGTGACTTCCATATGAACACACGCCTCAGAACTCGAGTTGTGCAACTCTAGAACTCGAGTTTTAGGCCTGTGAAGGAAAAATACGTACCTGAACTCGAGTTGTTAGCTTCCAGAACTCGAGTCACACCAACTTCCATGACATAACTCAAGTTTGCCTTCCTAGTTTTCTTGTGTAGTGTTGGAACTCGAGTTCCTCCTTCCCATGACTCGAGTTTCATGCCTCTATATGACAACTCGAGTTGCTTTCTTTCATAACTCGAGTTTCTAAACTTTGTTTCTTTGAATTTGTTTCTGACACTTTCATGGAGACTTGCAAAACTTACTAAAAACTCTCTGATGCTTAAGTTAGTATATTTAATCATCAAAACAATGGCAAATCAACATTACTTACAGTTCATTGGGATTCACCATTCTCAATTCTCTTCGAATGTTCATGAATTGCTCCCTGGCTAACGGTTTGGTGAAGATGTCTGCTATTTGTTGATGTGTTGGGATGAAAATCGCTTTGATCTCTTTCATTTGCACATGATCTCGGATGAAGTGATGACAGATATCAATATGCTTTGTTTAAGAGTGATGTACAGGGTTCTTAGCCAATTTGATAGTGCTAGTGTTGTCACAGAGTATGGGAATTTCTGTGAACCTCATTCCCAAGTCTTGAAGTTGTTGTTTCATCCACAGCACTTGAGCACAACAGCTTGCAGCAGCTATGTATTCAGCTTCTATTGAGGATAGTGAAACTGTTGATTGCTTCTTGCTGAACCAGGATACCAATGAACCTCCAAGGAATTGGCATTGGTCACTCGTGCTTTTTTCTATCCATCTTGTAGGCTGCATGGTCAGAATCTGAGTATGCTATCAATTCTTCATTAGCTCCCTTGGGATACCATATTCCAAGGTCAATGGTGCCAGCAAGATATCTGAAGATCCTTTTCATGTTTTTAGCATGCGATTCCTTTGGTGCTGCTTGATAACGTGTAATATCCACCTTTTCTGTAAGCCAACATAGAGGCCAAATCGATAGTTATGAGATAAGACAAGGCCAGAAATAAAAGTACAGAAAAAGGAGATGTCAGTGGAATTAAGAGACCCTGGTCAGATTAGTCCTAAGGCTTTGAGATTTCTAAGAATATAAGCCAAGCACATAAATGTCATTAAGTATAAAGACCAAGGGCAATATGGTCATTTGATAAAAATGGCTAAACCAGTAGTCCAAAGTCAAGTTAGAGGCCCCGGATAGAAAGTACGGAAAAAGTTGACGCTATTAGGCTGGAAGTCGCAGAATCAGATTTGGCTCGGTGGATGGAAGTCGGTAAGAACTTTAACGTTAAGCGTGCTCGTCCTGGAGAAATTTTAGGATGGGTGACCTCCTGGGAAATTGCCCCAGGAATCAGAAACCAACAGATCAAGGGCCAAAAGGTTAAGGGCAAAAAGGGAAATTATGAAAAGTTAGACTGTGAAAGGGTATTTTGGTCATCAAGAGAAAGTGTGAGGGCATTTTGGTCATTTGACAAAGTCAAAGTCAAAGAGTCAAACAGTTGACCAAAAATCAGAAAAATCCACAGATGCCCAAAAGATAGAGCATAACTCACTTATTACCAGAAATTCAACCGATTGTTGAAATTCGGTCTGGATGATGAATTATGGAATTTTAAAGATTTGATGATTGAAAATATTTCTTTAAGGTATCAGGAGTTCTCTAAGACCAGAAACCAGAGTCTAGAAAGATTCAGTAAATTTTATAGTATTTTACAAAATTTCCCAAAGTATGCTTAAGGCGATTTTCTCGAAAACGAGGAAAAATGCCCGAAAATCTCCAAAAATGCATTTTTTCTCATTTTCAGGAAAATCGCCTTAATCGGCAATAATTTTGTAAAATACTATAAAATTCACTGAATTACTATAGACTCTGCTTTTTTATCTTAGGAATCTCCTGATAACTTAAATAAATATTTTCAATCAACAAATCTTTAAAATTCCATAATTCCTCATCCAGACAGAATTTCAACAATCGGTTGAATCTCTTGTAACCAGTGAATTTTGCCCTATCTTTTGGGCATCTGTGAATTTTTCTAATTTTTGGTCAACCATTTGACTTTTTGACTTTGACTTTGTCAAATGACCAAAATGCCCTTACACTTTCTCTTAATGACCAAAATGCCCTTTCACAGTCTAACTCTTCATAAGTTCCCATTTTGCCCTTAACTTTGTCGCCCTTGATCTTTTGGTTTCTGACCATTTTGGCAACTTCCCAGGGGGTCACCCATTCTTGAATTGCTCTTGGGATGAGCACGCTTAACTTTACTATTCCTACCAAATTTCATCCAGCGGGCCAAATCTGATTCTGCGACTTACGGCCCAACAGCATCAACTTTTTCCGTACTTTCTATCCGTGGGTTCTAACTTGACTTTTAATTACTGGTTGAGCACCTTTTATCCAATGACTGTACTGCCCTTGATCTTTATACTTGATAACAACTATGTCTTATCTTATAACTATCGATTTGGCCTTTATGTCGGCTTACAGAAAAGGGTGGATATTACAATATACTTTATTTAAAATTTTTTTTTTGGTCAATTGTGTGATTAAACAGGATTTATTTATAAAATATTTTTGTAAATGCGTAGTTGATTCATATCTAAAATCAATGACGAATTTAGCAATAAAATTATCAAATATAGAGATGTTAAATACACATAATTGCCTATTTAGTGATGGAATATAACGCATTTAGCGACGGAAAAAGGAAAACTAAGTATAATTTTTTAAATAGCGATGGAATTAGTCAAGGAAAAATAGAAATTAAGGCATAATATTTTAATTAGAGACGAAAAAATTTAGTGACAGAATTTTGAATGTTTCCCTCACTAAATTGTCAAATTTAGTGATGGAATATAATCCGTTTAGTGACGGAATTGTCAAATTTAGCGACGTAATATAACACATTTAGCGACGGAATTGTTAGATTTAGCGACAAAATTTTCCGTCGCTAAATCTGTCGCTAAATTAGAATTTCTGTTGCTAAATTAGCAACGCAATTAACGAGGGAATTAGTTCTCTTGTATTTTAATGACGGAATTAGCAACGGAAACTATTCCGTCGCTAAATTAGCGAGGGAATCAGCGATGAAACTAATTCCCTCGCTAATTTAGCAACAAAATACGTTTCCGTCGCTAAATTTAGCGACCTTCTTAGTTGCGACTGATTTTTTCCATCGCTAATTCTGATTTTTCCATCGCTAAATGTGATTTTTCCGTCTCTAATTCCATCGCTAAATCTGATTTTTCTAGTAGTGCATGCACACAATATTATTTTAGAGTTTCTACCATTTTAAGTAACCCTTAACAAAACTTTAATTACACATTTATCCTTATTCAGAAAATATGGATATAAACTTGACGCAACCAAAAAACACTTTAGGGTGATAAACGCACCTGAAAAATACTTCAGGGTGTTGCGTGCACCACAATATAATTAGGACGTTGAATGCACCTAGGAAAATATTTCAGGCTGTTGATGCACCTTAACCCATGGCTAGAAGGTTTTTATAGTGTATCTACTCTTTTTGGATTTTAAAGGGCTATGTTCTCATCCATAGTGTGGTCCATCCCTCTATCATCTTAAAAATAACTTATCTTAACCCAATAAATAATGGATACAAACATGAAACAGAATCATTTAACAATGACGACTACTAAATATTTCGATGTAGAATTGGTTGTTACTTATGTTCATAACATCCAACTCATTCCAGGCTACTCAATCCTTTTGTGTTAATGACGAGATCATTCTTTCCATGGCATTTATATCTTATCCAGTTTTACTTTCTCAGCATTAAAGTAGCTTGTTGAGCCCATCAATCACATGGCTAACTGCATCCTCAAGCTAATGTCTATAATGAAAGCTTTGTTTCTACAATAACTCCTTGTTCTGTCTTATATTTCTTCAGCAATTACCACTACAAAGAAAACATCCATTTTCATCATTAATTCGCTGGTCTTTTTTTTCAGTGTACAATCATTGAAAATGTTGCATGTATGTTAAATTCTAAAGGAATTGTATCATTTTGCTATGAGCCATGATTATGTGATCAAAGATTCAACATTTTTAAGCAATAGTATTTCAAATTGTGAACATTGTGGATTGAAAAATATAACATTGACAGAGCTTCCTTCTAATTAAAATTCTGATTAATCTATAATACTCCCTATCGTCCTTAATATAGAGCCAATTTATGTTCAAGGCCTTATGAGCCATCAAAAGTGTAGAACCTCTACTAGAGATGATTCAAATTAAACCTTTGTTAATCACATTTTGAGGGATTAACTCTTTTCCTCTAGACCAACTTCCATTGGTTTATTAGGATTGGGATTTAATAAAGTTTTTGAAGGAAAACTGTTGGGCTTAGCTATATGTTTGTTTCTTTAGGCTTGTGCAAAGTTTTTCTTTTTTGTTAAACATATATATGCACTTGGTAGAGGTGATCATGTTCGAGCCACTATTAGGCACCAAATGTGGGCATGTTAGTAGGGATTAAACCTTTGTTGACCATGTTAAAATGGACTATCTCCTTCTATTAGATTCAAACCCCATTGGCACCATGTAGGACTTTCAAATATTCTCTTTTAGCATGTTACATAGGATTAAAATGCAATTTTAACAATTAATTTTTTGTCAAGAGTATCTAGTACAATTAATTCTAGATGGTGCAAAAGTAGATCGAATCTTTTATAAATGGTGCAATATTAGTAACTCTGCTAAATTGACACAAATGCTTATTATAAATTTAAAAAAAAAGTGGGTCCTACATAAAAATAAAGAAATAAAATTTTCAGCCAATTAAACAAACTTTTAAAATTGCAACATTTTAAAACATCTGTATATACTTTTCCACATTTTAAAATTTAGATGTGCTAGACACTTCTAATAAAAAACTCCATTGCTAAAGTTACACATTAACCTTGCTACTTTGAAAATAAACAAGCACTTGCTTTGCTACAAATTATACTTGACACTCTATAATTATTGATCATTGAATCTCATCTCAAATCTAAACAGGATTAATTCCTCGTAAGGTGTCGAATCAAGGTTCAATTCATATAACTATTAAGAAAGGTGCCCTAATTCACTACTAGAAAATCACAAATTATTGAGGAAAATTAGCAACGACTTTAAAATTCCTCTCTAAATAGTCCAATTAGTGAGGAATTTAGCGACGAAAATTAAATTCCTCTCTAATGTCCAAATTAGCAAGGAAAATTAGCGATGTCTTAGATATTCCTCTCTAAAATTTCCAATTAGCAAAGAGTTTAGCGAGAAATATTAAATTCCTCTCTAATTTTCCCTCTTATTTCAATCTCTCTCCTGCTTTCCTTCCAATTATCTATATATAATATTGCCGCCACATGAAGTCCCCACTCTCCAAGGCCAAAAACACCACAAGATCTTACCATATCTTCAGCCCTAACCCTCGTGAGCTCAGCCACTCGAAATCACCAAGCCCTAACCCCCCCGAGAACTCGGCTAGTCCGTCTGGTCTCGTCTCCGTGGTTGCTGAAGCTGTCTCTCCGTGCATCTTCATCTTCATCTCAATCGGTCAGCTACTTTCCCTCCTTTTCTCATTGCATAAAGGAGCCATCTGAAATCACCAAGCCCTGACTCGAGTGAAAGCTCGGCCACTTTGTCTGCAGCAACAGCTCCAATCGTGAAGGCAATAGTGGTTCTCATCATATATTAGATTTTTTACTAGTTTCTTTGACCCAGGTTTCTAGCAAATTCTTTAATGCTCGATATAACAGATTTTCAAGGACAAGCATGGGAATGTTCTGCATTTGTATGAGAGAGATTGCAGTGTGCAGAGAAGATACCAAAAATTAATTGAAGAAGCCACGGCTATAAGATTTACTTTGTGTCCTCTATATCGATTATTTCATTTTAGATCCTTTTTTATAGTTTGGAACTCCAATAATGAATTCAATCATGCAGCCAAATGTATATATAGGTGAATAATTTAGGCAAGATGTTGTCTGTGATAAAAAAAGTCAGTAACATTTGCTTGTACATTATCCTTGCATGCCTCTCAAACTCATTGATTTGCCCATATTGCTTGTTAGAAAACTCATATTACTTGTTGTATGTGAAGAAGCAATATTTATCGCAAGTGAGTTTGGGAGTTCTGAAGATATCTGAGATGGGGTTGTTCACAATCATTTGGAAATTCAATGCCAATATTGGAGTGGGTTTTAGAGGAGAAAATTTCAAGACGCTTAGAAATGAGCAGAAGTTTCCTCAAAAGCAACTGAGAGGGAACTTGAGCTTGAATCTCAACTTGTTGAAGCAAAGAGTATCATTAAAGAGAAGGCAATTCTTTCTCCCCTACTTTCAGATCTTGCTATTTGGCAATCTATTTCTTGTAGATCTCAATTTATGTTTATTTGACTATGTACATTCATTTAAAAGCTAATTTGATAATGGGTTATGCTTCAGACTTCCATAATATCTAGACATCTTGTAAAGTCTGAGAGAGATACTTATCATATCCTTTAGACTTGTCAATTACTACTTATAATCATGTATATCCATTTTAAATTGGCCCGCTTTTGTAACCTTCAAGCAATCTGTTATCTCATCGCCTACTGAGGTATGTATTTATTCAAGCATGTGCTTTTTTTCGATTGTGTTTAACAAGCCCGAGCTGAGTTGTAAGGTGTAATATCACTGTAATTAGTTATGTTGCAATTAATCAATGTTGCTACATCTTTGAAACTGCTTATATCAGTAGATCTTGCCTCTGTTATGAGTTATAGCAGTTTTCTTGCTAGTTCAATATATTATAATCATGTTTATGATGTCAATTGAAGCCTGATATTCATGTCAGAAACAAGATCTTCGCAATATTCCCTCAGAGATCTTCTCTAGTTCAATATGTTAATCCTATTTATGATGTCATTTGTCTTTGCAACACACAGGGAAGTATTCCCTCAGATATCTGAGCAATCTGTCCATGTATTCACCTCCACAAACATAACCATTGGTATCACACCCACAAAATCTTTGCATTTCTGATTTTCGGCAAGACATAGCTGAATCTTCTGCAGAACCTAAGTTTCCAACTTAAGGTACCATGTCTGGCTCCATTTTTAGGATCCATTTATTTGTATTCATATAATCTCTAACTTTCATACAATACTTAGATTTTTACCTAATGACCTATGACCTAAGAGGGTTTGGAATTGTTGTTACTGTACATACATTTATTATAGTAAAGTAACATTCTTGTACTTATTCTCCACAGCATCTTTTCTTGTGGGGCACAGATGATCCATTTGAAGCTACATGTATGTAATTAGCTAAGCCATTGTATACACTACTTCATGTTTGTAATGGTTGCTTCATTTTTTATCCTTTTACTGGAAAAAATTGAGTTGTCCATGGGGCTAGCAAAAGCAAAGTTTTTATGATAGACAAGTAACAGTTTAAAGAAAGATTCAGTTTCAAATAGAATTTTCATTAATATTACCTTAAGTGTAAAAAAAGTGATTGACTATTTTATTTTGAGGCTCCATGTACGGTATGAATGAGAATTGAAGTTTTGATGCATCCCTTTTTATTTCTAGAGCTTCTATTATCTAAGATATTGAGCCTTCATTTCTATTGATTGTGATATGTGTAGTTTTAGTGGTTGCTTGTGTCAAATAATCATCCTGAGAAGTATACTTTAGGGGAAATTGACTTCTCATTAAGTCCATGTATAACCTGCATGTTTAATATTTCATTTCTTGAGAAGTTGAAATCGATTTTTTAGATAAATATATTAATGACACAAGTTGATAAAGATGTTCGAATTTCAACCTGAGAACCAGACTCCTTTTATGATTGATATATACCCTTATTATGCTTATTGAGATTCCCCCAAAAAAAGTATCTTTGGATTATGCTTTATTTGAATCTTCCTCAAAAGTAATTGATTCAAACACTGGTTTTCCCCCAAAAACAAATGTTGTTGTTGGAATTTAGATAATCATTGATCAAGACCCTCACCAAATTTCCAAGTTTATCCTCTTTTTCAGCTTACTTGAATATATAATATATAAATTGTTGACAATGACATTCCAAAACCCCACAAGATGTAAACACAGCACCTTGTTTTAAGCCCATTTTATTGAATCAGACATAAAGATTTCAGAGTCTTTTTTATAGGCAAGCATGATTTTTTAAGTAGGATTGGCTTTTAATAATATTAGTATCCTCAAGTTACTTTGGACTTGACACTAATCTCTATCTAGCCAGAATCATTAAGGTTAAAGTCCTTCCAGTAAGAGTGCTCCATGGAATTCAAATTTCAAAGTTAACTTGCATGCTTGATTACTATAATATAACTGAATCTAAGAGAGGAACAGAGTAGCTCTGTTTTTACCCTCTGTTTGACTTGAACGATAGCAAATTGGAATAAAAACTAATTAAGAGCCAGAAGTGTGCAAGAGTTGAGCCCTTCAACTTATTGAATGGCCAAACAAATACTTGATTTTGGTGTAGTCGTTGGTGGAACAATTTCAAGTGATGTATTTTTTTCTCAATTGGTTGTTAATATCTTTGTTGCTGCTTCTATGTCAGCATCAGCAATATTTGCATCTCTCTTTTGCTTTGTTGTTAATTTAATTTAGCACGATCATACATAAGTTAATAAAGATCCAAGTATGTCACCATAACCCTCGATCATACATTATTGTATGCTCTCTTTTTGAAATCCTTTTCTTTTTATTCTGTTTGTGTTTGTGATATGCTTATCAGCTTTGGAATCATTACCATTCATTAAAATGCATGGGCTTATTCTCTATTAGCACATGCACACACCATTATGCCTAGTCAAATTTATATCTAACTCCACAAGTGATATTTGAGCGTGCACACACTGATAAGCCATACATGGTATGAACTTGATTGACATTGTGATTGCAATGCAGGGTTCTTCTATAATCATTCCCTGCAATATCCATATCATTGTAAATCTGAGCATGGCAAAAAATGCTTATTGTTAGAACGCTAGTCAAATTGAAAATTGCAACACTAGAAAAAATCCCAGTTTGTAGTAGGATGTGCTTGAATGCTAGCAACGGGAGCAGTTGTGATTCTGAATTTGACCATGTTAAAAATATTTTGAAGAAAAATAACGGATACACATATATGGTTATTATCAAAATATTTCTGTAGACAACTTATAATTTATCATCAATTTTGCAGGCTATGCCAACTTATAATATATGGTTCTTTTCAATATTTTTGTGCAGAAACAACAAAACAATGGCAAGTAACACAGCAGCGATGTCTTCAACTTCATTATCGGTACGGGAAAATAGCCTCATGGAGTTCCAGTTTTCTTCTTGTAACAATTATCTTCTATGTATTGAGTGGTGCAGGAGCCTGAACAAGTTAAAAGTTGAAGAGGCCAGCATGATTTCATTGTGTTGAGGTGCATGCTGCTTTTGTTCTCTAAATGGAAGGCAATGATTTTGGAATCACATTTCTGTTGGATGCCTGAGAAAATTGTAAACTAATACTTCTTGTTCTCTCTGCTGTTAATAGAAAGGGAAAAAAATAACAGTTGTAGAGCATTCTTGTTGCTAATTTTTGTATGCTAGCATAACTAGCATCACTGGTAATTTAATTGTGTGTAAGGCTTTTACTTTTTTGTGTGCCTCTCCATGGCTACCGGTATATGTAATTTAACTCCTATATTTTTCTCATATTGAGGCGTTTAGGGACGGAATTGTTAAATCCGCATAATTATCTATTTAGTGACGGATTTGTCAAATTTAATGGTAGAATACAACCCATTTAGCGACGGAATATAATCCATTTAGCGATAGAATAAATTTAGCGATGGAATTGTCAAAGTTATTGACAGAATATAACCAATTTAGCAATGGACTTATCAAATTTAGTAACGGAATATAACAAATTTAGCGACATAATTGTTAAATTTAGTTCCATCGCTAAATCTGTCGCTAATTAGCGAGGGAAAACTTCTGTCGTTAATTCAGTTGCTAAAATTAGCGACCCTTTTTTTAGCGACGGATTTTTTCCATTGCTAAATCTGCTTTTTGCATTGCTAAAGTTGATTTTTCTATCACTAAATCTGATTTTTCTAGTATTGATTTAGTGCCAGAATATACCTTTGCTTGGCCAAAAAAGAATTTTGAATTTGGAAAAGTGTTTTTCATTTTACTTCCCCCTTTCTCCTCACAAAATGGGGCATTCCTTTTAATTCTACGTGTATATACAAGTTCTCTGTGTGAGGGAACACATTCTCAAATTATTAAGAAGGAAAAATATACAAAAATAATATAATAGCAAAAGTAAAGTAGGAAAAAATATCTATCAACAGTGTACAAGTGTAATCATATCTAATACAAAACAAATATAAGCATATGTTTCTTAAAACTTTTGGACCATCCATCACATGTATAGTTTAAATCTTATATCGTTATTTATGCAGATGGAAGTGGGATTTTAAAATCATCACTACTACAGAGTATACTTTTTACTACTAAAATTTGCGTCGTTTTTCTAAAAAAGGGAGTAGAAAGTTAAGGCGGTGGCATTTTTGAAATTATAGGAAAAATTTTGGCACGCCATATTGAATATAGGACTCCCAAAGGTAGCGGTAGAACCTTTAGGCGCCCTATACATGTATAGGGCGCCTAAAGTGGCACCCATGGGAGACCTATTGATGCGACACCCAACATGACACATCACCTATGGCGCCCTATTTATTGAATAGGACGCCTAAGGGCTCCTAGTGGCGCCCTATTCCACAAATAGGGTGTTCAGGCGCACTTAGGCACCCTATTCACGTAATAGGGTGCCATAGGGTGCACAACCACCCCTTCAGGCACTCTATGGTGCCCTTTTTGTTGAATAGGGTGCCTAAAGTGTTGCCCTATTCACACTAAACTAAACTCATCAGCTTGTATACGGCGTATCAGACCCGCAGAATCCCTTATCGTCATCTCTCTCCCTTTTCTCACGTACTCTGAAGCCTGACGCTGTCGTCCACTGTTCCCCGTCCGGGCCTATCGCCACTCTATTCCACAAAGCCTGACAATGCTATGCTCTCCGTCCGTGAAGCCCGACGCTGTCGTCTCTCGCTCGTGAAGCACCATCGCCTCTCTCGCTTTTGAACATCATCACCGTCGCCTCTCTTACTTATGAAGCGCAGTCGCCTCGCCTCTCTCGTCGTCGTGAAGCACCGTGTTCTAGCCTCTCTCGCTCGTATTCTTCACCTTTCTAGTTTGCTTGCAAGTTCCATTCTTCCCCATTTTATCATTTCATTATACATGCATGTCTCCTTTGAAGTATGAATCTGAATGTTTTCGTTTCTTGTTGTCTTTCCGTGCGTGTACATAGCTATATGGATATAGTTGTGAGCTTAAGTTTGAATCTTTGATTGTCTTGAAATGAATCTGACCAGAAAAAACAAGCATTTTCAAAATTTTGGGAAAGCTCACTTGTTTTCAACTTTTCGTGCGTATATGTGTATGATTTTGTGATTACTGTTTGTACAGGTGTTATATACTTGGATTCATGTGGTTGAGGATGAAGAAAGGGATTTTCCACAAGTTTTCTATTTGAGAATTGCCATTTTTACGCCATTAAAATCGATAATAGCCTTTTGTTAAGAAGAAGAAATTTAAAAAAAAAATCCAAATTCCAAATTTGATAAATGTCTTATATATATGTGCTAGTTAGTATGGAAATTTTTATGCTCATAGATAATATCAAAAAAAGGTGTTATTTTCAGTATACTTAATTATAGAGAGAGTAAACAATTAAATTAGAAGGACACATTAATAATTTTAAATAGTTTTAACATAATTACAAATAAAAGATCCAGTGCTTCAGAATTTTTATGATTTGTTTTATTAAAGTTTTATTACATTTTTATGATTTGTTTTATTAAAGTTTTATGATTTGTTTTATTAAATTTTTTACACTTCAAAATTACACGAGTTTCAATAATATCCAATTATTCATCTATAAGCCAACTTTTATGATTTGTCCTTTTAAATTTGAATGTTGTTTGCAATGGCTTAGGGTTTAATAAATGGATCGTACTTGGATGGATGCGTTAAGAACTAGTAATGAATATGCGAATGGTGTGGAAGAGTTTATTGAATTTGCTAAAAGAAATGCGACTAGTAAAAATGGTATGTATTTTTTCCCCTGTGTCAAGTGTTTGAATGGGATTATGCAAAATATTGATGATATCAGGGATCACTTAATTTATGAGGGAATAAGTCTGCAGTACACAAAGTGGATATGGCATGGGGAAAAACTAAATGCATATGCAGCCCACGAAAGAGATTATGTGGATGCAGTAGATGAAGATAGAATGGAAAGAATGATTTATTGGAAATTGTTCCCTAGGGCCAATCATTGTACTTCGTACATTATTTATTTTAATGAATTTTCTCCATTTAATTATCATAAACTTTGCGTGTTTATTATGATAATTGCATCCATGGATGAATTATGAATATTGTCCTAAATGTCCCTGGTCAGTTATCTATGTGGGAACAAAGATGAAGCAAGATCCGTATGACTTTGATAAGGTATGTAGATACAAGTTAAAGTCTAAGCACTTGTAAGAGTACAAGGTGCTGGACCAACCCGCTACGAGATAGCTACATGGATTAAGTCATTAGCTTATCTCATATGTAATCACGTCACAATACCCTTCAACCTGAGATCATCATAGATTCCTACATGAGAGTCGTTAAGCTTTGACCTAGTCAAAAGTCACCTTTGACCGGGTGATAATAAAACCTATGATCGGGCTTAGGGGTTTTCATGAGGAGGAATGTGAGTGATCAAGATAGGATTTGTCCCTCACATTAGTTGAGAGATATTACTGGGCCCCTCGATTAGATAGTCTGAGAAATGTATGGCCATGCTGTAATGGAAAGGGGTTTTCTTTCTTTAATCAGACTACTCAGGGATCGAGAAAGTAATGATCAAGAATAGGAGGATGACGACTGTGACACTCCTTAACTTACCCCTTAGCTTCATCACAAAGTGAATTAGAATCAAAAGGAAGCCTCATTATGATCAAAGGGTCCAAAAGTTTCAATTTGAAAACTTTCAAGTTTGTGAAAGTTACTATTCACTGGTTTTATGACCAACTTTGAAAATTCATAACTAATTGTAGAAGAATCGAAATTGAGTGCTTCCAATTTCTATTTGAAGCTTGTAAGTTCATTTACAAGGGAAAAATACTCCTTGAGTCATTTACTTGCTCAAATGATACAGTTTAATTCGTAAAAATGTACTGTACACTTGGTCATTTTTCTATTTTTCCCAGGTTTTCCAGTGATTTTCTTCAAACTTTGGAACTTAATAACTTTCTGTACAAAACTCTAAATTTAGTGTTCTTTGGCTTGATAAAAAGCTCGCAATATGAACTATTTTTTTGTAAAATTTCATTCTATTTGGAGTTCATTTACTCTATGTCTCATCAGCCCAAAGTTAGGGGTTTACTTGACTTAACTTATCAATTCATCAACTTTTCCAACTTCCAAACTTTGCCATTTGAAACCGTTATTTCTACTTCTTTTCTAACCATGTTTAAGCATGCAATTGAGGTTCCTTAACTAGGATATATCAACCATATGTGAATATACATAAATCACATATTACATGCCAACTTAAAACCAAAACATCATATTAATACATAACTAAAATATCATCCAAGAAGGCATTATAAATTTAGCTTTATGCTTCCATAACCTTCTCTTTTCCCTTGGATGAACTTGCACCTAGAAATGGTTAGTGGGGGAGAGTGAGATTTTTTGAAATCTCAATAGCAAAGCTTACTAACATTCATGAAAAGTTTGCATGGCATGCTTTAAGTTCATAACATAAGTAACAAAGTCAAATTGTGTACCAAGCACATACTCAATGCATATGGCCATAGCATAATGTTACTCATAAACACATTCAACAATGTCATAAAGTCATGCTCATCATTATAATAATTTCTCAACATACTAAGTAAGGTTAGAAATCTTTGCTACCTTTAGGCTTTACTTTTCCTCAACTTGTTCTTGATTTTGTGACTT